>JAECUM010069021.1:0-12184 GCA_016617855.1 Megalonaias nervosa
TACATACATACATACATACATACATACATACATACATACATATCTGCCTTGTCTACTATTGATAATTAGATGTCTGACCACCAGTACATATGATCATACTCACGTTAATGTCCAGTTTGTAGCCACCTTCCATTATTTCAGACTCATACAAGTTTGTGTCATTTATATCAGAATGTAGCACAGGGCCTTTGCTAAGAAGGATCATGTCGTTCACATACCTGACATAAAAGTATAATGAGAAAAGTAGAATATGTATCGCATGGATAATATGAGTTTAAATACGAATCACTGAAACTCAGCCTATCTGCAAATATAAAACATTGAGCGAAAGTATGCAGTGAAGAAAATGGTTGGGGGTGATATCCTTTTCACTATCCCTTTGAAGTAAAGAACAAGACCCTATCAATATGCGTATATCATATACCATATACCTATAGCCTCGCTTCTATATCTCCTTCTCTCTCTCCATCTCTCTGTCTTTGAATCTGAGATGGAGAGATCGGAGAATAAAAGACGAATTGGTTGGTCAGAGGCAATTCATGAGTAAGCATAGTAATGACATGTATCAACCGTATATAAATTCAAATGTTTCCGTTAACTACTATTAGATATTCATCTCGTTTGAATCATTTTCCACTAGGTTCATCGTACATGCCGGGGATTGATTAATACTTAATGGACGGTCTTTCACTTTTCAGAACGCTATTTTTGGTCGATACTATATTTACACATTGCTAAAAGCATCCTTTAGGTATGAATCTCATTTGTCTAACGTATTCATTTAATCGACACGAACGTAACTCAGAGTCATTGTAAATTTGTAATGCCATAGCATATGTACTTCTTTGGATGTTTCTGTGGCATTAATATAATATATCTATGTAATGTATATTATATCTTTGATACACCACACCGGGTATCAATTAGTCATTAAAAGGAATTTTGGTAAGCCTCGTTCCTTTTAACGAAAATAAATTATAAGTGTCGCGAATCTCAGCGTGCATACCACACATACATCTTTCTTTCATTATCAAGGTTAGAGACACATAGTGGATGTCAAAGGTCAAATCATAAAATTTAATTAAATTCGATTTTAATAGCTTGAGCTATCACGGACATTGTATGCTTTTGTGTATGTATATATCAGGTTAAAATCTGATTGTCGTCCGAAACTGTAAATGTTTTTAATTGCAAAGTATGCCGAGGCTTGTCAACAATGTTTCCAGGTGCCTCGAAGTGTGCCAGCAAATATCCACGATTCTTAAGGAGCTACACAGCGGTGTTCTAGGCCTCCGGCATAAATGCCAGTCCCATACTCTTTCGTAGCATACGCGCGAGGCTGCAGACATTCTCCACGACTTTGTGAAGAATATTAAGCAAGTTGACGGCCAAATAGTTCGTTGACAAAGTCTTGAGAAGAGCTGCTCTTGAGCGGCATTATTGTTGCCCTATGTTCATGTTATGATGACGTCAAGAGCTATGCGCTCGTTTCTGTCCAGTGGTGGGAGGCTCATTTGATTTATATTATAGACCCCCATGTTGTGGTAATCGATTATTATGACTGTCATGGTGCGCCAAAACTCTTTCTCAGGAAGGTGCTCAAAGTATAAACGTGATCTTGTGAAAGACGACTGAGGTTGGATATATATTAACGCGCAAGCCAAACAAACGATTTAATAGTCAGTCCGCAGAAGTCACCTTCCTGTTTCGTCACTGTTGTAGAAATTGCTCTTCGGATAGTCGTTGTTGTCGTAGAGATTCGTATCTTATATTGTGTCCCGTTTGCAAGGAGACTCACTCTTTCGTCATACCTGATTTTAACGCGATTGAAGTAAACGTCATACATCATTCTCTTGCTAAGATCAAGAAGCAAAGTCTCGGTGCATATTGGCCAGTTGGGCATTAGACTGGACTTTTTACTTTAAACGACAGCGATTTTCCTGGTTGGAAAAGCTGGATCGGAAACCAGGCGACGACGCTTGTCTACCTCGCCCTCAGGCCTAACCAGAAAAACCCGGACCGGCGTGCCCTGTGTTTCAATGGTCATGCCAAAGACAACGTTATTCTGGAATTTGAAGAAGTCTTTAGCAAACCCGTGTTTAGGCAGTGTCCACATGCCAATGTTGAGCTGTATTTATGGCAAAATCCAAGCTTTGTGACACTCATCACGGGAGTGGTATAGAGCTTGAGCCACCCTTTTGTTTACAGTGATCTTACTCAATCCCCCAAGATTTTTCACTAAAAGAAGATTATTGTTGCTCAGCTAGATGTCTGGTTCACTGAGCAGAGTCACACGCTGAGCCTTTTCCCCTACGCTGCGTTAATCTTTAGTATGACTTTCCAACAGGTCGAAGTGGCAGACGTGCTTCATTCTGTTGCAGCTATTGTGATGCTAGGCCATACGGCCCTAGTGTTTAGTATTCATCAGACCATGGTGCTTTTTGCTCTCTGTATCAATAAATGTTGTCACCAGTGAATCGACGTCTCTTTGCACTTACTCCCTAAAACCTTGCGAGTAGAGGCTCTTTTCTAACCCAAATCACAAAATGCGACGTCCTGCTTGCTGTTCTGGTTGATGTCGTATACCATGCAGGAAAATCCATCCTCTCAAAGTGTAGATCGCTGATGTGTAGGCAATAATTGATATGACTGTTTGATATTCCTATTGCTTGTTTGGTATACAGTCGACATAACAGCCAACTAGAAATAGCGATTGTCGTTGTTTTGACTTTGATTACAGATCAAGACGGCGTGCACGTCTGCAATGGAAGTTAGGTCCAACCTCGGAACGAGTGGCACTGCTACATGCCTACGTCGGTGTCTTGCGTCAAGCTAAACGACACTAAGATTGCCCCCTCATTTACGCTTCCATTCGCCGTTGAATTGTAGCGTAGGCTTGAGCTACTTTGAAAAATCAGTTTGAATCGCCCAGGTGACTGTGTTTCTGAAGTAGGATGTACACATAGAGATTCTGAGACGCTAAATTAGTACAGTTTTCTACAGAGAAGTCATCACGAGGCTGAACTTGGGGCCTCTTTGTTTCCTGAACTTCTTGCTGTAAGAAACCTGCACAGTACGAGTCAAGGCATTACGAAGTGCCCTATGTCTATTTGAAACCATGATTTCCTGGCACGTTGGCTCCTCAGTCTTTCACAGCAGAGCCGGTTCCATAATGCTTCACTACAGAAGATAGCAGGGCTGGAGCCTCAGACCTGTGCCTGAAAGCATGAACTAGCAATTAGACTTGAATAGGAGGGTGGCTCAAAGTTGTCTGCCAGCCCCTGTAGGTCGAGCAGCCAACCCCTTGTTAGGCAACAAACTCTGTCGATCAGGTCCTGCGCCGTAAACCCAGAGGAGATGTACGACTCTGCGCTTGGGTTCCGGCATTGTCTATATTTTGATTGTTGCATTTTTACTATCACAACCCGCATATATTTCCTAATCATTTCTCATATCAGTGCCCCATTTCCTGCATGGGTGGAATCTATATTCCTATTAATCCCCGGGATATGCATATCACAATACTTTACAACAAACACTTATTTCATACCCAGTTTGAAATAAACAGTTGTGTATATTATCTCGAGTATATGAAATTTTAAATACATAATTTTGATTGTGCCGACCTCTGGGAGTGGAAGATCACTAGGGTGGGGCAACGGATGACTGGCCAAATATATGAGTAGGATGCGGCTGTCCTTGTGTAGAATCGGACAAGCTCGAAAATAGACTAGAATGCCAAAAAGGAATGTTTGCTTCAAGATCTCGCCGCAAATACCCCAAAAGATTTCAAAACCTCCGTGAGCTCTGAATTGTTGTAAATATTTGTTTCAACCATTGATAAATAGATCTTGTATTTTAGTAAAAGACAAGCAGAGCTCCGCGAGAGCTATACGACTGACTTTGGTTCTGATATGCTATTCACATCTACTTGATAATAGGTCGAATTCAATTTTTGAATTAAGTCAGTGACGGTGATTAGACATTATGCATAAGTGAATAGGAACAAACTTACGAGTGAGCGACATAAAATTAATTTTATAGCTGGCAGGCAGAATATAATGTGATAAATCTTCTGCATCATTATGATAAAAGTCCATCAAATGCAGTATTCTTCAACACGTTACTTCATTTTCATAAACCTACCAACACCTTGAATGTAGGAGTCAGACACATATATATCTGTTTAACGTTCCAATTATTCCTTATTGACATCAATTAAATGCAATCAACTGCTATTTTCACCAGTTATATGGTCGAAAGTTTGGAAGACGCAGTCGGCCCCTTAGCTAGTCTTCAGATCACGTCCGACCTGGATGTTGGGTTATGTGGAATTTTTGTTGTTTTGTTTTCCTACAGGATGTAAAATCCTTGTAATCTAAAGTTTAAAATAACTATATAGTGTTGATTTCTTTCTGGTATATGGTCGCAATTTGGAATTTAGATTATTTCAAGGTGCCGAGTATTAATGTAAGTGTAAGTAGGTTACTCTCCAGTCCTTTCACTATTTAAAAGATACGACTGTTATTCTCGTGTCCATGTACTTTTTACATGACAATATACAAGTAGATAAAAACTTCTATATCAGAGTTAACAGTAAAATGACATGACCAAAGAACATTTTCTGAACGAAATCCTTGACTTTTACGATAGAAAAACGTAAATACATATTGTTTTGTGATTAAAGCTATGTGTTAATACCTAAGTTTATATGAAAAATGCGCATGTGAATCAAGTCTCACAATTATTGTTTAGAAAGTGACTTCGACCATATTGCTGGTGAATAAACTATTAGTTTCATTTCACTGATGACAGAGATGAACACATCGAAGTTATTTTAAAACGTTAGATAAACACAGAGTGACAGAGACAACGAGAACATGTTATAGATAGTTGAATGATTAACAAAAGCGGGAAGAGTTATACCAATAAATGTATACGAAGCTTATAATCTTACCACGTTACTGAGTAGTAGAGATCATCAGTCACATTTTCATTTATCTGACACCGAAACAGTAATTTTGGCTTCTTAAATATTTTCCCTTGTACACCTTTTTCATCTGCGAAGAAAAGCCACGGCTGCACCTTAATAGAGTCTAAAAGGTCCGAAGGGTCTAGAATGAAGACAAGAGTTGTTTAATGTTGTGTTGGTGCGTTTTCGAAGACTTTGAGACACTTTAATGAATATAAAACAATGACTGAAATAAAAATAGTACTTGAGCATTAATCACATATATTGTTTCATAAACAGGATCATACATGGAAATTAAACGTATTTAGGCGGTATTTTATTTTGCAAACAAATGGTTTAGGCCAACAAGACTATATGTATAAAAAGTATTTTAAGTAAAACTGAAGAGTACTATAAATGAAACTACAATTTCACCAATTATTCTGACACACGTACAAACTGAAATACACACACAAATATATTGTGATTTGCTTATGTTTATATCGACCTCTGTCAAAAAAGCATGACCATTTAAAACTGTGTTATGTATTATTAGAACGTATGAGTGATCGTTTTTGTCTTTTATATTTTTATTTTTTGGAAATCTTCCATCCCTTTATATAAAAGGATCTTCACTATACATGATCAACAAAGAATTGGTGAAAAGAACGGCAATTAGGAACGTTTTGCAATGCAATCCTATACAAAAGAATAAATATACACAAATGTTCCTAATCGATTTGTTCAAATCCATCTGTAAGCGTTACAAGGTTGAATAAATGCAATTTGTCAGAAACGAACGTCATCGACATTCAGAAACATACATCTCAATATATGTTTCAAAAGTACTCTGTCTAGAAAAACTTTGTTTCCTTGATTGTATGATGTACTGTAAAACGTAATAATATAGTTTATATATGCTTCTTTTCATGAAACAGATCATGTATTTACACAATTTGCACCAGAAAGCACAGAAAATGTAAAGTGTGAAGGAAATCTTTTTATAAACGTTTGGGTAAAAAGGTCGAGAGCAGAATAATCTTACCGACTGTGTTTCCTGAAGCGATCAAACACATGAGAGTATGCATTCACTGACAATGCACCTTGTGCAATTCATGTCAATTAAACGGATAAATGAAGGCTAATAAAAGAATGTCTTGTCAAATGCTATTGACAAAGTTTAAATAAGTTTCTATTTATCAAACACGTTATTTATTTGCAGTTTGCAACAGCGATCATATGAAATGGATTGTGTGAAGGAACCCTTATTAGCAATGTTTATTTAGTATGAAGACGCTTATTGATGATAATATCACAGGTTGTGTTTACTGAAACTAGCATACACTTGCGAGTACACTCTCACTGACAACTAACTTTGTCAGTAAAAAGATCAAATGAAAATACAAACTGTCAGTAATAGCATGACTAGTGTGCATTTGGAGCATTTAAATACAGTTTTCTCTAATAATCAAGCAGAAAGTAATAGAGTAATAAAGTAACATTTCCCGCATACCCTAGAAGTTTGTTGATATCGTTTATACATACTGGTTCAAATATGGTGTAAAGTTTCTCAAGAACTGCAGTTGTTAAATAACATGGGAGGTGTGCGCTAGAAAATCGTTTTTTATAGGCAAAGATGTTGGACTGTTTCGCCAATCCACCACAGAACGAGGTCGAGTTTGTTTGAGTTTTTGACATACAGATTTAAAAATATGAAATGTAACCATAAAATATACTGGTGATTCTGCAATGTCAGTTTCCTCATTAATAGTTCCAATGAAAACTGCATGCATAAAGAACTAAAAAAAGTACATAAAATATATTTTCTTTATATATTCACTCACTGGATAAATTATATAATATCACAATGTGCAAAGTTTTAAACTAGTGGCACCAGCATACTAATATTTGTTGATAAAGCATCTAACATTACATAATCACAAGGTGGCAGCACTTTCTTATGTGCCTTACATGATAAGGAAATAACATTATATGGCATACGCAATCACATTGGGAACAATTACTGTCCCAATTAGTGGCGGTTGCTTAGTCATGATACTAGACCGATTGTCTGCTTATTTGGCTATCACGTGCGCTGCTGAAACATGTATCGTTGCATACTAAGTAAATATGTCAGATAACGCGTTATAGTTGATTTCCAGTTCAGTTTATTAGCCTGTCAAATATCACCAAAATGACTAAAGATGGCGGATAATATTTTGCTGTCCAGTCAAATGACTAAAGCAACTGATGTTTTCTAGTAAGCTAACGAGCAGACGCCGCATCTGAATGGTTCCTGAATCTGATAGGAGTAGCCATTAAATACAAGATGGTGACACGAAGTAGAGTTGTATTTTGGACGTGTCATCACAGATAATCAAACATAGGAGTTGAACACGAAATATTCTGCTCATACCGTCGAACGCCCCGTCAGTTTTTAATTTTAATATAAAGGGAGCCTTGCATAATTGCAGAAATATCTTAAATGTATACTGATGTGGTGTAGACTAATTGGTCTCCGTCAATTGCATGGTTTTATGACGAGGTGAGTTCGAACCCAAACCGTCCATAAGTTTAACTATATGTTTGGAGACGATAAGTCGAATATTATAAACTTACACAAATGCAGTTTAGTGAATATCCTGTAAAAACTGAGAATATATTCTTTCCAGCTGCTACGTTAGATTTATTTGTGCTCACCAGGTCTATGACGGGGTTAAAACATTTTTAGTTTTTAAAGTTTAATTAAATTGATTGTGAAATTAACGTCGCCTGGACGAGTGAACTGCATCATTTACAACATCATGGGAAATGTGCTTTGCTGGTGATTGTCGCGCTAATTTCCGTATCCATCCTTCGTCCATATTTCATATATTCACACTTATGTACAACAAAGCACGTGCTCTCATATTACCAAGGGCCTGGCTAGTTTTTAAAACGAATAACATTAAATGAATCTTTACCTAAGCGTACCTGTGCTTAATTGAATTCTAGCTCAAATATCTGTCCTCAATGAAACTAGTCCACCCTCATTTCCAACAGTAAATGACCGCTTAGTTTAATGTTCCACGCATTTTCAAGATTGCAAAAGCGAGGAATATTTCTTTAATATTCATCCCGTGTAATATGAAGTTATTCCGTTTAGCCGGCCGTATAGATATGTTATATCGGTCTACAATTTTTTAGAAATCGTCTGCGTCATAGATAAAATGTGCTATTTATTAAGGATTTTGATGAGCGGAATTCAAATATGAAATCAAAACAACTGATTGACTACTGTTTCCAAGATATTTAAGTTTTTACATTTTACATGTATAAATTGTGTAGATAATAGAGTTTTAATCATCAATTGTAAACCCTATTCCTTACATGTGTTTATGGTTGCTTTACTTGATGATGTTGCACCTGTCCTGTTTATGCAACACTTTAAAAATCATCAAAAAGGTTATTTAAATACAATTTATTATGAAACAGAAGGCAAAAAATCTATTATGTATATATGTAAGTACATAGTGTAGTCCTTATTCAGTGTCTATTCGGCGTTTCTTGGCTTGTCTCCTGTATTCATTAAATTGTGCATTTATTGTCACTGTCCAGCAATAGTCTGCAAGCATTGATGGGCTCCATTTGCCCTGATAGCGTTTTACATTGTTGTAATGTCCTGGTGAGATCGCTTGCCGTGCTCGTCCCTCACTGCTCCACAGTTCGATGGAAAATCATCTAGGTAAGAGTGCAAATCATGTATCTTTAATGACTTGTTGCAACCATGGCTTTTGTATGCCTTGAGGAGGTTTTTCACCATCTCACTGTAGTTGTCTGCCTTGTTGTTTCTGATAAAACCTTTTGCTACTAACTGGAAGGCTTTCCATACCGTCTTTTCCTTGGCACTCAGCGCCTGGTCAAATGCATCAACTCGAAGAAGTTCACGAATCTGAGGACCAACAAAGACACTTTCCTTTATCTTAGCTTTACTTAACGTTGGACATTTTCCACGGAGGTACTTGAAAGCTGCTTGTGTTTTGTCCATGGCCGTAACAAAGTTCTTCATCAGACCCAGCTTGATGTGCATGGGTGCAAACAAAATCTTCCTTGATTCAACACGTGGTGAATGCTGAACACTTTTATTCCCAGGCTTCAATGAATGTCTTAGTGGCCAGTCTCTCTTGAGGTAGTGAGAATCTCTTGATCGACTATCCCTTTCGCAGACAAAACAGCAGTACTTTGTTTATCCAGTCTGTAGACCAAGCAGAGGAACAGGAACCTTCAAATCGCCACAAAGGTTATAGTTTATGCACCTCAAAGGATGTTTCATGTTTTCATACGTTTCCTTCATATGGACTCCATGAGCAACTGAAATTGATGGCACAAAATTGTAATTATGAAACAAAACAGATTTAAGACTCGTCTTCTATGAATAAATGAACAGTCTCGGTTCATCTGGATCACGAACTATGTTGAGGGCTGCCATCGCACCATCGATGCTGTGTTGCAGGCTATAAGATCACCTTCCATGAAGAAGAAGATCCTTTTGACGGAACATGAAAACCCTAATATCACCAGCCTGGAGATTCCACTGTTGTAGTCTGGAGCCCAACAGCTCTGCCTTAGTCTTGGATAGTTCCAAATCCCTGACAAGGTCATTCATTTCGCCTTTTATTATGAGGTGTGGTTCAGATGGTGAGGATGGGAGAAAATATGGGTCATGTGACATTGACGGTTCTGGACTAGAAGTTTCATCCTGTTCCTCTTCTGACTCAAGTGAGAATGATTCTGGTGCATTAGGAACCAACAGTCCTTCTCAGTGGAATACTGGGCGTTTAGCTGATGGAATGTTTGGATAATTCACAGTCCACTTTGTCTTCTATGACACACAATTTCCAACCAGAGGCACCATGCAGAAGTAACAATTGCTGATATGACCTGTTGGCTCTCTCCAAATCACTGGCACTGGAAAAGGCATATATTTCCTTTTCCTGTTCAACCACTGGCGACGATTTGTTGCACAAGTGTTGGAACATATGTGTGGGGACCACCTCTTGTCCTGATATTCAATTTTGCCGCCAAAATAAAGGTGATAGGCGTTCTGAACAATAGTGGTTATACTGCGTTTTTGTGATGCAAAAGTCACTTCACCACAAACACAGCAGAAGTTATCTGCATGCTTCACACAAGTACGAGGCATCTCTGCTCACTTTGGCTAAACAGAAATGTGTCTCTCTGCAAAATTAAACACTGACAGAAAAGAGAGCACGACACTGTATGATTTCCATAGCTGATACAGGGCAATTTGTTCCGCAAAGTGACGCAAGCTTAGTTATTCTTGCAGTATCCATGACTTCTAGGAATAACGTGATTCAATTGATATTATATATGATGCAACTCCATCTTCAGATTGCATCATTCATTGTTTTGCGTAAGAGCATGTACTGTCCAAACCCAGTCATATATTTATTCATATATCCAGTCAAAGATGTATTTTAGTCATTTCTGGTTTAATTTGAGAACTTTCCCTTTATAACTCACATATCCTCCTTCATCCCCAAGTCAAGGGTCTTTGATACTGACCCAGTATCATATCTTTGCAACTAGAGTCAATGAACAATTTTAAGCATCATGTTCGTTCTCAAAGATCCAGGATTAGTAGAGTTTGACTACATTTATTTCGAATGCATTTTGGCTGTAGACCAGTGTTATAAGAGGAAAGGGTTAAAGCTTCATTGTCTAACATGCGCGGTCATTTTCGTTGTTTTTCTTAATATAGCGCGACCTCGCATTACAATTAGCTTATTTACCACGAGTGTGAGCTCGATCGTGGTAATATTGGTAATTTTATTGCATAATTTGTATATCAATCTCGTATTTCTAAGAACTTATATCTGATAATATTTTGTTACAATTGTTATGAGATTTACTTAGCTAAAGCTATACCCTTACAGTGTTTGCTGCTTCCTGTTAACACGCATACCAATTACATCTCTCCGCATACACTATTAGAGTTAAACGGCACACACAGAACCACAATTACCAAGATGAGACTAAGAAAAATACTGAATTTTGTGTGGATGAGAACTGCAATCAATACTGATATTCTTATCGCAATATCTCTAGCGTTTACATGGGAAACAAAAGGAAATCTACTTGATAAGTAATAATTACAACAACATTTCATGTCAGCCAAAGGATTTACATCTGCAAACTATTAATATTGCCATAAATGCTGTCGCTTCAAGGCACAAACGGTTACGGTCCATTAACATTGAAATAGATATCCTGCCAGCACACACTTGTTATACATCTATATAACTATGTAAATGATGGGGCAATGATTATTTTCACTGTACATTTAGAAGAAAACTTTAGGTGGTTTCTACAAATTTAATCTTCAGGCTTTAAAGACACCCGTCCTATGTACTTACTAGGGACTACGACACAAATGTGAAATATGCAGCAGCACTGTATACCCCCAATGACTTGACTCTGGGTGCATACATTTCGGGTTGGTCCGTGGGACAAAATGGATGGAATGCGAGTACATTTCTTTCACAAACCCACGAATATCGGTCTTATATATCCCATGTCAATTATCAATGCAATGTTTCAGTAAAATTTAGATAAAGATGTGATTTCACCAATGACCTATATGAAACAACGAAAACGAGAACAAACGTTAAGTGATGACAATTTTGTATATGTTAAATACTTACCAAAGCAGTAGGCAACATAGTACCAATGCCACCAATAATAATAATAATAATATTGCAATGGCCAAAGATTGTATAGCATATGCGTTCCACAATTAATAACTTCAATATCAGCCGCATATTGACATAGACTATATTCAGTCTTTAAACAAGCTGTGCGAGTAACTTTTCCTTCGCTGGCCCGGGGTATTGTACCTTTGGGAAAGAAAAAAGAAAAATATAAATAAATAAATAAACGATAACATGATCTATTTTAGTTTTGTCGAAAAAGATATAATGGTAAGCATTCTCTTAACTGTGTCATACATCAGCAACTCTTATATTAGTATTTGTTTGGCACTATACAATAAAAGGAAAATATTTAAATTAAAGATATTTTGTTTTGTATTTTATGACATTTATTATTCACATAATGCTATACCTATTTACTAATCAATGTTTTGAGCAATTGCAAAGTAGACTAAATTAATATAAGTTGAATTGATAGCATTAAACTTTTGGAAGGACTCATATCAGCAGAAAATTAGAGCAT
>JAECUM010069022.1:0-16784 GCA_016617855.1 Megalonaias nervosa
AATACACCACTCCCTCGATAACTCGTGCCCTGATAACTCGCAAACCCGCTTATAACGCGGGGTCAGGCGTGGATCCCAATTTTTAAACCAGAAAATACCAAAAAATTGATCCCTGTTGGTTGAACTTGAAGAAAATTGCGATCGAAATTGGTAAAGGAAACTTGATATGCCGCTCATTTTATCGTCGAAAACGGTAGATAGGACCTGGAAATTTAATCAACATTATGAAATAACGACTTTTAATAAGACATGTAATTTGTTACATTTTCTTTTCAGATGACATTCTTAGTAAACCGCAATTAACAATATTCAAGGACATTTCGATCAATGAAAATGTCTCTTACGCCAAGTGGAGGCAGTAGTTTAATAAATAAATACCAATGAAATAAAAAATGTTATCAATTGAAATTTGTGTTCTAGTTCTGTCTTTTAGTTCCTTTTAAGTGTAATCGTCTAAATGCAATATGTCCTCTTTTAATTAAACGTAAAATGTGTCAATCTACTGTAACAGCTATGTCTGTGAGCGTTTTGCTGAGAACCTAATTAAGTGCCCACTGTGTTTTGATATTGGACTAGCGGAAGCATCTGTTGTATTGTTGCACTAAATAAAAAGAGGGCCTCCTTTTCTATTATCACGGTAATTACGTCTTCTGAATCAAATAAAGCAGGTGGAATTGAAAAAAAAAAATCAAAAGGCATACAAATCCTATATGCTTAAGAACCAGCGGCACCGGTCGTATGTCGGGTAACTCATTTCAGTTGATCAATCGAATACTGTGATACATTTTATTGTGTACATATCTAATTAAACTACCTTAAAAATTACCTACTCAGTCATAAATGTGATTAAAGATTGCAATGCAGCCAAGTGAAATGAGTACTTCGTAAAATAATGAGCTTTGTTTCACAGATACAGACCGTTGTGGGAAAAACGAGTTTCAGAGAATTCTTGAATTCGCACGTAGAGATATCCTCAAGCATGATAAGAAGTTTCACTATTACTTTTGCATAGAAATCATGGCATGAATATTTTACTAATTGAAAAATACAAAAATTGAGTTTCGACGTAGACGATTGTCTGACAAAATAAATGTTACGTGTTTTTGATAAAAAGGAATCTTGTTTGGGAGTGTATCAACAGTTAGTCTGGTTCCCTGCTCCGTTCACTCCTAGTTTCGTAAAATACTATTATACAACACTCCGGAAACCAGACTAATCAACAAAACAAAATGCCGTGACGTAATACACGAATGTTCTCACATACCGGGTTTGGTTGTTGAAACCAGTTGCAAATCATGTTATCGATCTTTCAGATGTTGGACATTTTGAAAATAAATGTGATATATAGATAATAACGAACTTCATCAGAAAAAGCGCTTTATTGACAATTTTTCTCGACTCGATTATAAAACGAGGATTCAGCCATTAAACAGCCCAGTTCCCCCTCCCCTCAATCCCAACCACGCCGTTTTCTGGATGTCTAGCAGGTTTTTTGGAGGTCCCTTGGTAACTCGCGCCCTTGCTTATAGTGCTGTCTGTGTTTTTGGACCCCGATGTGCGCGAGTTATCGAGGGAGAGGTGTAATGTAATCATGATTCCTTGGAATGAAAATGGTGCAACTCAGAGATCAAATATGGCCATCACAGTGGCCATCTTGAAATTCTTGCTATCGCTGCACATGAATGGATGATAATATCTCTATTGCCATAGCTATGTTCATTGTGCTTTTGCTCATCTTTCAACACAGAATGGAAGACATCCCATGTGGATGACCCATAGTGTGAAAAACGGCCTCCAGCCTTGTATTGCTTTGTTATTGATGTTGGGTGTGACCTCATCTATTCATAAAACATTGCATTTATTGCAGACATACTTGTATCATTTGTACTTAGACACATACCAGTATTTTTCACAGCTCTTAAGTGACGGTCAGTTGAAGGGCTCTTTCAATGATTTGTACAGCATATTTCCATATCATATCTGATGTTTCACAACTTAAAAATCCACTTGAAATAGCAATACCATTCCACCAGTTGCTATTTTGAATTACTGGGTTCTATGGGCAGTGGGGGGGGGAGGGGGGCGTAATTGGCTGATGCTCCAGTCACAGCAGAATTTTAAATGGGTTAAAGTCACATCTGTTGAGTTGTTTAGTATTGATGGAACAGCTTTATTATCTTGAAGAAGACCTTGCTGGTCAAACCACAGGTCCCGCATCCTTTGGTACCAAGATCAATATTATCTCATTCAATCCCAGCTCTTCATTCATCTGGAGCCTAATAGCCTTCCATTTAGAGGTTTTTTTCCTCCTAAAATGTCCCTCAGGGATAACCACAGTGGTTTCTTCTCCCATTTAAAGATTCATATCTTAGCTTGGGAATCATTTTACCTGTTGGGTCTTCTCATTGTGGCCGCAAATTCTAATGCCACATGCTGCCAGTTCTTGAGATCATCCTTCTGTCTACAGTGGCAGGCCTGTCATCTCTAGTAATAAGAGTTTCAAATTATATTGGGAGGATCATCCAACAGACATCACAATCTACATGGATGCCAGCAGTAGTGAGTGGGGTTAGACCTCTTCAGGTGTGCTGCACACATACCAGCGCCCTGGAGATGATGACCATAATGTATGCCTTTGAATCAAAATAGATGTTATATCAAAAAGGATCTTTCATTCTTCCCATATCTCAGCTGTTTATTATTTGAAAAGGCAAGAGAGAAATAGGCATCTGCCTTCCCATTTGGAATCTTCACATTTAAGTCTGTAATATTCCAGACATGCATAAGTTCTATTAGATTCACCACCCCAGTTGAATCAGGTGATTCACACTGCTTCCAACCTTTATCATGCCATCTACATATCTGAAAGCCTGGATAGCTGCCTCTCTGTTACCAAACTGGAGTTGTTATGCTAAAGATGCCATTCCTGTTACCCGCTGAGATTCAAGATTCACACATATCACCAAGGTTTCATATTGATTGAGCTTGTGGACACTCAGTAGGCCCTATTTGTCTAATCTGATTTAGATCAGACTTGGTGTGTAAGCTATTAATATAAGATCTCAGATTAGTTCAGTTATAAGGTTAACTTACATCTGATTGAGTTTGTAAATAATCTAGTGGCCATATTTCTGATCAGATTTGGTACACACATTTATATAATCAAGATCTTGGACAAGTTTGATTACAAGCTACATCCATGCATGTTAATGAGGTGATCTCGCATCGGATTGGCTGAGTTTCTGAACATTCTAGAGACCACACATTTCTGATCTGATTTTCATCAGATTTGGTCTGCAAGCTTGTATCAAGATATTAGATAAGTTTGATTATGATTGAGAGACAGGCATATCAGTATGGATCCAGGCTGTTCAGATAGAGGAAATTCAACTTACAAACTTTGGGTCAGGAGTTCAGTGCCTTAAACACTGAGCCACCACAGCTCCCATGGGTTGGGATCTTGCATGAATTTGCATTTACAAACTTACATATATTGATTACCCATGAGCAATATCAGGTCTGCTTGCATCTTTTGTTTGGTTGGAGTTCACTGGGCTCACATAGCAGTTGATTTACTCCCAATGTATTGTGATTGGGTAAGAATAATCAAAGAAACTCATTTTGTTTTAAAACTTGATTTTTAAAAATCAGACTTTTCTTATCAAACTGATAAATATGTTAAAATATGATGGAAGCTTATATCGGAAATGTTTTGCAGTATATAGTTACCTTAAATGTTACGTATTCAATTTGTATTGTGTGTTGACTTTTCTCCTTGATTATATGTTATATATATATATATATATATATATATATATATATATATATATATATATATATATATATATATATATATATATATATATATTGTGTGATTGACCTAGGTCAGTAATCAAGTTAAGAGCCGACCTGATGAGTGACTTTTATTTGCAAATAACATAATACTTAGCTAATATTTCTCTGTGATTAGAGATTAAATATTCAGATCATTATTAATGGAGGTAAACATGTTTACTTGAGTGTTCATTCAGGACATTGGTGTTCCCCATGGGAATTCCTGGTGTACCTGTTTATTTTAATTGTTCTTTACTAAATTTTTAAAGGCCTGGTGTCAGAATAATTGGACTGGATAGGACATGATGCTACATGCCCCAGCGCTAGACATCGCAATAAACTGCCACACTGCAGACATCATAGTGATATGGCTAAAATTGTTAAAGCTACATTAAAAATCTAAATCACACACAGACACATACACAAATTTTTAGTTAGAGACCTGAGCTTTTTTACGACTTGGAATATTCTGGAAATGAAATTGATTGGAAAGTGACCCTCCTCCTGGTTCTCAAATTGTGTCTTAGGTTTTTATATTAAGGTTGATTATATTAGAATTATTCATTCCTATCTTAACACCCAAAGAAGAATCAGTCTTAATGTTGTGTTCAGTTTTTTTTTAATTTGAGAGGATTTATTCATTTAAATCATTCACTGGAATAGCAAAATGCTCATTCTTTTTGGACTAATCACTATTTGGAGATTATATGAATTCATTCAAGGACATTTTGGATTATATCATTTTGATACGTCAGGACTTAACACATCACCACATTCCAGGCTGTCTGCACATCAACACATTAAATATTGAAATTCATTTGGATCACCACTTTGGAACTCTGTAATTTTGGACTTGTGATAGAATTTTAAGGACTATTTAGGATTTAATTCATAAGATTAAATTCTTTTTTAAATTTTCATTTTGTATTCAAGGGGAATTGAATTATATATATTGAAGTTTTCAAAACTTGTTTGTTTTGCTCTTTTCTGTTACTTAGTTTAATACCATAGAGTTGTAACAACAGCCTTTCAGATATTTAATCATATAAGCAGGTTTACTGAAGCGAAATTTTGCTGAAATGTCAACTCATCTGCTCATGATTGCATGAGCTAGTTTTATGCAGAGTGACCTTATCAAATGGAATAATTAGGGACAACTCCTATTTGTTGAAGTTAATTTACTATCAGTTCAATGTATGAAGGATTAGTTTTAGTTAATATTTAAACTTTGAAATAATTTTTTGTCCATTTTCAGTGGGGATGAACTACTGCTGAAAAAGAAGAAAAAGAAAAAGAAAAAGGGTAAATCAAATTGTAAATTATTTTTATTAAAAAATAGCAGTGTCAATAGATGATTACTGATGCCATTTATTTGTTGCAAGAATTTAGGGAAAAATTTAATTTAATCAAAATGCCAAAGATTATGATCCCAGGAATTGTGTGATTTTGCATGTCCAGATAGGTGTTTGCCTGTGTGTGCTATGTTTGTGCACTGACACCATTCAAGACTTGAAATTTTGGGAATAGGGGTGATTTGTTGATACATGAAATGGTTTTAGAATCTTGATCCAACACTTGGGTATATGATTTGGGAGGGGGGGAGGGAGAATTTGCATGTGGAATCATTGACCAAAGGGCCAACAAGGCAAGATTTTAAAATAGACTCAGTGATCATGTCTTGAGGCATACATGTGTGGTAGGTGGATTATAATTTGGAAACCATTGAAACCCACCCTATAACCATATCAGGGCATGAAAAACAAATTTTGATTCATTGAATTCACTGTCTTTTGTGGTGTACCAGTTTTGGTGGATTTTTGGGTTCCTACAAGCCATAAACTTAAAGGCAATGATTGTTCCTACAGGCCATGAACTTTAAAGACAATGATTGTTCCTACAGGCCATGATCTTAAAGAACATGATTGTTCCTTCTGGCCATGATCTTTAAGACAATGATTGTTCCTACAGGCCATGAACTTAAAAGACAATGATTGTTCCTACAGGCCATGATCTTAAAGACAATGATTGTTCCTACAGGTCATGAACTTAAAAACCATGCCACCTACTCCCTCTTCCTTCGATATGAATTATCAGCAACCATTATTTTCCCCTCTTTGAAATGATTGGGAGGCTTTGGAGGCTGTTTGGGATCTTTCTCATCATCTTCAACACCTTACACTAGTCATGCTGAATTGTTTAAATTACCTTCAACATATAAGGTTGTGACAATAATGTTTATAATAAATTGAACACAAATGTGGGGCTGAGTACAAATACAATGTTTAAATCCTTTGTGTGTCAAAAGTGAAAATCTTGGTTGTGGGCTGGTCTGGGCAAAGTGAGTTTCTGTGGGTGTGAAAAAGTGCATATTTTTGACTGATTCACAACCAACATAATATTATCTTTCACAACTAAATTATTTTAATGATGGTATCAGCAAGCTTACCAACTGTCTTCAGCACTCAGTAGAACATCTGCTGTCTTGCAAAAGGGCCTAAGAGTTCCTAGTCACAGTGTTACACACACAATGTTGACAATGTTGTGTGTATTTCAACTTCACTCATCAGTAAAGGTGCCACTTGTCTCATGGCTTGCAGAAATGCTGGCTTAGACATGCAGCCAAGATGTTTCATACTTTATGTTAATAAGCAAGGTACTTCACTAATTATGACAAGCAGACAACTAGCACTGAATGTGGTTTTGCATGTATAGTTGCATAATTACCACATACTTGACAATGCAGGAACCTATAGTAGGCTTGAAGATGTAAAATATGCCCAGTTAGCTCCCCTGTGTATTGTAAAATGTGACTAATGTGAGGCAGTTGTTTATGACAGACTTGAGACCAAAAGGGTTTAAATTCTTTCATTGGGTCAGGCCAGGTCCTTGCTCGAGGCACTTAAGTCCAACTGCCTCGGCACAAAATAACCTGCTTGTGTGGCTGTGTCATAAAGCACCAAGTCACAACTAATCAGTAGTGAAAGACACTGGATTTTGTATATCAGTGAATCAAAATAGATCTGATAGAAATTGGGCTATATTTTATATATTAGTGAATCAAAATAGAGTTGATGGAAATTGGGCTAAGTGCCAGTCCTAGGATGGGAATGAAAAAGATTTAAAAAATTTAAAAATTGGGATGAGCAAGTTTTAAAAAACTTTATTATGGATGTCACTGCGAGTTTCAAACTCATGACCTCTTGTTTGGAAGCCATGACACAAAGAAAGACAAATGTGGGTGTTTATATATAAGATGCCTTTTACAGAATTTAAAACCGCTTCGGTGGCCTAGTGGTTAGAGCATCCGCCTCGGATGCGGGAGGTTGCGGGTTCGATCCCCGGCCAAGTCATACCAAAGACTTACAAAAAATGGTACTGACAGCTGCCTCGCTTGGTGCTCAACATTAAGAGGTTAGTGTTAGGACTGGTTGGCCTGGTGTCAGGATAATGTGACTGGGTGGGACATCATGCTACATGTCTGTAGCATGATGCCCCAGTACTAGATATCACTATAAACTGCCACACTGCAGACATCACAGCAACATGACTGAAAATTGTTAAAGCTATGTTAAAAATCCAAATCACACACATACACTCAAATTACACACACATTCTTAAAAAGTACATATACATTCTTACAAAAGTCTTTAGTATGACTTGGCGGGGGCTTGAACCCACAATCTCTCGCATCCGAGGCAGATGCCTTAAGCTCTGTAACATCAACATCCATTATGATACACCAAAGCAATTATAATAACTCTAATTTTAAAAAATATGCAAGCAGATAATGAGTTACGGTTATCATAACAAGCGTTCTCAGTGTCCCATCATCATATATGTACAAGCTGGACATCCCTGTAACTCTTTGGTGCTCTTAATTTGAAGATTTGTGTAACAGTTGAAGTTAAGTGGTGATGAGACATCAGACATGCATAGTGACAACTTACATGGAAATCATACTGTTCTAGGTGGGTTTTATTGACTACTTTCATCAAAGAAGCATGCTAAGGTTAAAAAGAAAAACGTGTGCTCATCAGAGGAAAAAAAAAAGAGTTTCAACCAAGAATACAAGTGTTACAAGTGTGAAGATATCGCATCCAATAGCATATATATATATATATATATATATATATATATATATATATATATATATATATATAATTTACAAATGATTCAAGGATGTACCATGTTGATAATTGAGATAACTTGATAACGTATTATTATGACTACCAATACTATAGTGACATTATTGCAAGGGAGATAGTTCATATACATTGAATGGAGGTGTGAAGAATGTCAGTTGCAGTTAAAATTCAGGACATTTTAGAAAACAAATTGGATAAACAGTTCATACAGTTGTGAAATCAACTTGGCAAACACATTTACAATCTGTAGGAAAAAGATGTCGGTGTCTTTCTTATTGTCACACTGCAAAAATCGTCTATAGTGTGTGATTCTAACAAGAAAATCAGACTGACCCTGCATGTGGATCTTAATGCATTTTGGAATTGGTTGAGACAACCATTTGACTTGTGTTACCATGCTGAGACAACCGTTTGGCTTGTGTTACCATGCAGAGATGACCATTTGGCTTGTGTTACCATGTTGAGACAACCTTTTGGCTTGTGTTACCATGCCGAGATGACCATTTGGCTTGTGTTACCATGCTGAGACAACGATTTGGCTTGTGTTACCATGCAGAGACAACCTTTTGGCTTGTGTTTTCATGCTGAGACAACCAATCAGTTACTAACTTTGTGCTATTATGCCAAAGAAGCAGTAAGTTTTCAAAAGCTGTTGAAATCAATCCAGCAAGTAAGCACTTAATTAGGTTCTCTCGGAAGTACTTGCATGCATTACCATGACAGTCAACTCTTTTCATGTTTGAACATAACAGGGTATGTCATATTCATGATGTTTATAGTAAAGCCAGGTTTAACAAATTTAAATTAAAACATGAATTTCAGTTGACAAGATTTCTTTAGATGGTATTAAATATTTAGTGTTGCCTCTTAGAGGCATTTACCAATATTTCTTCGGATTGGTATTTTGTTATGATTTTTACTGAAAATGTTGTTTCTTTTTATACACACAGTGTTATGATTTCTTGTTTAAATTTGTGAATTTCATGATGTTGTATCCAAATTGCTGCACACTAACAGCCATTTGCAAGACTACAACAAGCAATATATCAAGCTTTCATTTACCAGTTTTTAGAATGATTGTGCAATGTTAATCAAATAATAGCCTTTTTTTTTTTTTCTATATGAAATAAAACAAGGGAGTGGTGTATTATGAATGATTATTATGAATGATATTTTAATATATTATGGAACTCTTGACAAGTTTTGGCAGAAACTCAATGTGGCTGTCAGTTTATTGTCTATGTGTGTGTCCACCATGTCTGTCTTTACCCTAGATTAACTTTGATATTAAAATTATGTATTTGGTCATTTTTCAAGTACAGTTGGCTGTAGAGTCCTGTTATTTTGTATGTGGATATATTTTGATGTGTTCAGTATCAATCTTGCAAAAGGTTCAACAAGGAGACTAGCAACCTTTTTATAATTTTTAATGTCATAGTAACAGTAAATATTATATGACACGGTACAATATAGAACTACATTGAACATCGCATATCAGTGTCGGTAAAATGTTTCAAATTATGTACATTTACCTGATAAATTGAATCACAAACTTTTTGTCTGTTTGAAATCAGGTCTTTTGAAACTATTAGTTGAATAATACAGAATGCTATAGGCATTAATGTATAATGAGAAAGTCAGCATTAAATATTCACATATGTATTAATTTAGAAACATTTGTTCATTTTTTTTCAGTCCTTTACTTAGTTGTGCAAAAGTTTTCGTAAGTACAAGGTAAATATTTTTGAATTTTAAATGCAAAATGTAAATTAGCAGATTAAAAGAAAACACGTAAAACTTTCCTTTTGTATGGTGTATTCAGCATGTGTTGTCAAGTTCATTTCCTCTATACTTGTTCTGCCGTAGGAAAACTTCCCAAGAACTATGAGCCTGGCAGTACCCCAGACCCTGAGAGATGGCTGCCCAAGAGGGAGAGGTCTTACTACAGAGGCAAGAGGAAGGATAAGAAGAAGGATATAGGTATTTGGAAATACTTGTTCTTGTTAATTTTTCTTGCCCTATAAATCAGGCTTAGAATGATGTGATGATGACAAAGACTATCATATTGAAATCTAAGTGGAGAGGGGAGCACATGTCCCATCTTCTTTTTGATTGTTAGAGGCACCACCAATAGAAATGAGTTAGGATTTAATGAAAACAGAAAAAAATGTTCATAGCCTACCCCCAGGTGAGAGAATAAGATGTGTTCTCTTTCTTCCAAGTATAATTTAAATGAAATAACCCTGATAGAAGGAATGTAAAAAGTGCAATAATAGATTTTTCTATTCATATGTGCAAACTAAAGTATTGGCAGGTGTTTTTTGCCATCTTCACTCAAGACTTTAGTAAATATTTATTATACTCCCTTGCTGAAAATACAGGATTTTGCCTGCTTAAATTTGCAGACAGGAAATATCTTTAAGCGCTTTACTGCTTTCCCAATTTCATGAATCTATTTTTGATTTTCTCCATTGGGTACATTATCTGATCACATTACCATTAGGAACTAAACTTCACTATCTCCCAAATCCACCCCACTCCCACCCCCTGAGTAGAAGAAAAGTCATCTTTTCAGATTTATCTGATTTAGACTAAAGGAAGTAACAATTACAAAGTACCTTACCTTGCCCCACCCCCACCCCAGGTGGCCACCAACCATTCTCAATTTCAAGTATTTGCTTGAGAATGGCAACAACATTCCATGTGACTTGAATGCATTGAGAATGGCAACAACATTCCATGTGACTTGAATGCATTGAGAAATGTGAATTTTGTGTGTTCATCTGGTATTGGATATTTTTGTTTTTACATGGTGTTAATATTGTTGCCGTTGGTTTTAATTTTAATTTTGATTTTTATGCACAAGTGTGTGTGGAATTATTCATATTAGTGTGTAATAAGATGACTTGATCTTACAGTGGAATTTATTCACATTTCTCCTACGTGTTTCTCTTCATGAGTTTGACCAAATTAAGGGACTTTTTTTAATTGCAATTTGGTAGTTTCTCTTTCTTCTGGTGAAAATGATGTCCAAATGCAAAAAGTGCAAAAGGTTCATCATTAACAGAGACACTCATGAGATGTTTGCTAAGTTTGCTACCACTTCTTGATCTGTCTGTGGTACATGGTCTGAGAGATGGTGGTCTAAAGTTTTAAGAAAGCATTGCGTGGGGAGGGAGAAGAGAATGCAATCCAAGTCCATGGACATGGACTTTCTTAGCCTTCACCTGAATTTTAAAATCAGTGGTGATTGTAGTGGGGGATCCATTGCCCCCAACCAACCCCTATGGTGATTTTAGATAAGCTATAGTCACTTCAGACACTGATGCAAAATTTGCTACACTGGGTCGTGTTCATTTAACACTGAAGAATTGGACTAATCTAGTGAGGTGCAAGATGCTGGCTTTTGCTGAGTCTGCTTCAAGGTTGTCTTACTGTCATTGTTTAGGCAAATTGGAGAACATGCCGAAAGATATTCCTGCTTCATGAAAGCTTACTGGACGTAAGTTCTTCACATGTCCATACATGGATTTAGTACCACTAAGACCAGCTGTATGGAGCTACAATCGGATTTACTGGCTTAAGTTTGAAGATATAAACCAGCCATCTTATTCCTTTTGGCTCACCCCATTTGTTTGGCAGTTGTATCAAGATAAGCAAGTGGCACAACTATTACCATTCAGCTGTCCACAATCACCTTTAATTCCTTTCAATCAGGAGTAGTACCAGTGAAAGGATGGTTGTTAGCAAAAGGTCAGAAGAAGTTTGCCTCAACAGTCCTTTCATGCCCATTTGAATTGTAAGTGGCCACAGGCCCCTCAATTTTGCAGGCAGGCCAAGAGGATGGAGAGAAAACCTGGTTTCTTTTCTCCTGATCTTCCAGGTACTCAGCAGTGATTCTTCATCTTTCCTACCTGCAGAAGACCTTTCTGTGGGTGCCAGGCTCCTGCTGTTAAAGCAGACTTGGATCAACGTCTTCCAGCACAGTGACTGGGTGATCCAAGTCATTAAAGAGAAGCTATGGATCATGTTTGGCACCATTTCATTGACCTCTTTCATGACAGATCAAATGAAGATTAACGTTTCACAGAAGAAGAGCTTTTGCTCACAAAGCAGTTGGTGGCAATAGTCCAGAAGCCAGGCTCTTTCTGGTCCCAAAAACCAATTGGAAACTAAGGCCCTATGTAGACATGAGCTGAGTCAATTGGTTTATTGTCACTGTAGAGTTTAATATCAAGATGGCAAGATCTATACAACAGTCAGTGTTATGCTATGGTGATGGTATCTCCATCCATCTGTCTGTCATCAATTTTGCATCTTTTGGGACTGACTTGCGATAGACCTGTTTGTGACAGGGTGGAGCTGCAAACTGCCGTTCCAAAAGACAGAGGCCTTGGCCATCAATGCTCATTAAGCTAGAAGGGGATGTAGACCTATGCTTCTCCACTCCCATCCCCCCTTTTTTGCGGTCTAGATTCCACAGGTAGTTCAGGAGGAGAATTGTGCACTAGTTCTGGTTGTTCCTTTCCAATGAAACAAATCCTGGGTAAATCAACAATTGCTCAGACAGCTAAGGTCACTTGTATTTCATCGATATCCAGACAAGTTCCTTCTTTACACCTGGCAAATATATAGAGAGCCTTGCTTAAAAAAGGAAAAAGAGTTCAGCACTTTAGTTGTAGAGAGGATCTGCATTATCTCCAGTTCTGTTTCAAAGATACATTCATACTGATGATGTCACAGGTTGCCATCTACAGGGAATCAGAAAATAATAATATGTTCCCATCTTAAGTTGCTCTGTCAAGAGAAGTAAATCTACAAGATACTGTTTGTTCACTCAGGTGCTATCGAGTTGCACAGAGAAATGTCTGTGGCACTTGCAAATCGTGGAAAAGCAAGACATAACCTCTCAAGTAGTGGCCTCATGGCCCCAGTGGGTTATTGAATTGAATTGGCATATCCAGAGATTTCTCAGGATCAGGTATGCCTGATGAAGATCTTAGCTCATGCAGTTCAAGTGATCTTAGCAAGTCTTGCATTCAAACATAATGTTTCCATTCATGACATTGTGGAGTCTTGTGGCTGGCATTCTCCAACTACTTTTTCCAGCTCCTGTATACAAAATATGGCATGACAAAGGTGAGAGTTAAACCTCTTTGAGTCACTGGTTGTGATTCAGAATGTTACCAGGCCCCATTAATCACAGAAGAGCATTCATTCTGGGCATAGAGTTAATAGCTTTCACTGGATTTGACCAGTCTGTGTGCGGAACCCCGCAAGTTGGTTTGTACAGTATCAAGTTACTCTTTTCTCATTGTACTACCTTCATATTAAGAGACATTTCATCTTTTTTACTAGGGTGCTATGATTCTTCCCCTGAAGGGTGACAATTATTATAGTTCGGATACTCTTCAGTTTCCTCCTCCTCATACTTATTCTTCTTACGGTGATCAAGTTATATATTTAACAGAGAAAGGCAATTGTTCAGCAAATTATGTTTTTCTTTGAGAATGCATACCCAAGCACATTACTATCAATCCGTTCCACCCATCCCTGTAATGTGAGCATCCTGTTGGTTTTACTCAGGTTTGAGCTGTTAAACAACTGGTAGTTTTTGCTTCTCCCCCCGACCCCCCGGGTGAAAGCATAAGTACTTTGTAAGAGTTATTATGATATATAGATGGAAAGATGATTTTCATCATCTGGAGAATTGAATTTGGGAGGTAGCGGAATTTATTTGCCGATATTGTTGTGATCAGGTAAATATTAAAGGCAAAATTTAATTTACCATAAAAAAAAAGTTCTTTTATACAATCATGTGAAGTTGTTTCTTTATCAACTTCTTGTAGACCAAAAATGTACATTTAAATCTTAATTTTTTCAACAATAATTTACAGGAAAGGGAACTCAAGGGGCTACAACTTCTTCAGCAGATATGTAAGTACACTTTCAAGCATTTTGATTGGGTAAATTTATTGGTAATTAGAGTGTTGAGGGTGAAAAAGTACATGAGGCATTTTTCTTCCTGCAAAGAAAAATCTGTCAAGCAATTTTATCTGTAATTAAATTTCAATAATTCTGTATGAAAATGAGCAAGAAGAGATAAAATCAAAAAATTAATAAAAAAAAGAGTTTTTTTTTGTTGTCAAGCCAGTGTTTGGTAGACAGCAAGATAGTATTATCACTGTTCTGCCAGCCACTGCTTCATCATTGTTATCTATATTAAAATTTAGCATCAGAAATTTGGGTTAAAATTTTCAGGAGTCTCATATAGTACTGTTTCATTACAGCATGGTTTGTAAGAAGGTCATAGCATTCCATACACCAGATTAGCATTAGAATATCCCAGATTGATTTTGCCCTGAAAAACACTGACAGGTTTAATGATCAGGCCCCTTCATCAAAGAACTTATCTTGACTCTAAATTGTTCTAAGAAATATTCTGACCAATCAAAAGGTAGCACACATTCTAATTAAGATTTCCACATCTAGAGTAGCATTTGTACATTCTGAGTAAGCATTTGTACATTCTGAGTAAGGTTCCACACCTTGAGTAGCATTTGTACATTCTGAGTAAGGTTCCAAATCTTGAGTAGCATTTGTACATTCTAATTAAGATTTCCACATCTAGAGTAGCATTTGTACATTCTGAGTATGGTTCCACACCTTGAGTAGCGTTTGTACATTCTGAGTAAGGTTCCAAATCTTGAGTAGCATTTGTACATTCTGAGTAAGGTTCCACATCTTGAGTAGCATTTGTACATTCTGAGTATGGTTCCACATCTAGAGTAGCGTTTGTACATTCTGAGTAAGCTTCCACATCTTGAGTAGCATTTGTACATTCTGAGTATGGTTCCACATCTAGAGTAGCATTTGTACATTCTGAGTAAGGTTCCACATCTTGAGTAGCATTTGTACATTCTGAGTAAGGTTCCACATCTTGAGTAGCATTTGTACATTCTGAGTATGGTTCCACATCTAGAGTAGCGTTTGTACATTCTGAGTAAGCTTCCACATCTTGAGTAGCATTTGTACATTCTGAGTATGGTTCCACATCTAGAGTAGCATTTGTACATTCTGAGTAAGCTTCCACATCTTGAGTAGCGTTTGTACATTCTGAGTATGGTTCCACATTTAGAGTAGCGTTTGTACATTCTGATTATTGTTCCACATCTAGAGTAGCGTTTGTGCATTCTGAGTATGGTTCCACATCTAGAGTAGTGTTTGTACATTCTAATTAAGATTTCCATACCTAGATTAGCATTTGTACATTCTGAGTAAGCTTCCACATGTAGAGTAGCATTTGTACATTCTGAGTAAGCTTCCACATCTTGAGTAGCATTTGTACATTCTGAGTAAGCTTCCACATCTTGAGTAGCATTTGTACATTCTGAGTAAGCTTCCACATCTTGAGTAGCGTTTGTACATTCTGAGTAAGGTTCCACATCTAGAGGAGCGTTTGTACATTCCGAGTAAGGTTCCACATCTAGAGTAGCGTTTGTACATCCTGAGTATGGTTCCACATCTTGAGTAGCATTTGTACATTCTGAGTAAGGTTCCACACATTGAGTAGCATTTGTACATTCTGATTAAGATTTCCACATTTAGAGTAGCATTTGTACATTCCGAGTAAGGTTCCACATCTAGAGTAGCGTTTGTACATCCTGAGTATAGTTCCACATCTTGAGTAGCATTTGTACTTTCTGAGTAAGGTTCCACATCTTGAGTAGCATTTGTACATTCTGAGTAAGGTTCCAAATCTTGAGTAGCATTTGTACATTCTGATTAAGATTTCCACATTTAGAGTAGCATTTGTACATTCTGAGTAAGGTTCCACATCTAGAGTAGCATTTGTACATTCTGAATAAGGTTCCACATCTTGAGTAGCATTTGTACATTCTGAGTAAGGTTTCAAATCTTGAGTAGCATTTGTACATTCTAATTAAGATTTCCACATCAAGAGTAGCATTTGTACATTCTGAGTAAGGTTCCACATCTAGAGTAGCATTTGTACATTCTGAATAAGGTTTGACATCTTGAGTAGCATTTGTACATTCTGAGTAAGGTTTCAAATCTTGAGTAGCACTTGTACATTCTGAGTAAGGTTCCACATCTTGAGTAGCATTTGTACATTCTGAGTAAGCTTCCACATCTAGAGCAGCATTAGCACATTTTCAGTAATGTTTCCACATCTGGAGTAGCATTTTTAATTCAAAATATTGAATAAAGTTTAATAACAGAGAATCCTGATTGCCTAACGTACTCGATAAGAACCACACTGTAAATTTTTCCATCCCAGATTCAACTTAGTCATTAACCAATTGTAGCAAGTATTCCTTTTTTTCTGATGTTTTTTTTTTCCTTCAAGACCACAAAGGATTATTGATAAGTTATGAATTTATGCACATTTCATTATTAAGAAATTTAATTCTTTGCATCATATTCTTGCAGATGCATTACACTAGTGGACATAAATGCCTTGAAGTGAAAAATCGGTAGACAATCACAAAATTTTCAGTCACTAAATGAATCGCTATCTTAAGATTTTTGCAATGTCTGGCATTAACATCGTATCCTTTTTTGATGTTGATTGATTTCTTCATATTTGTCAGATGTTACTGCAGTATTGTTAAATTTGATTTTATGTGCCAGAATTGTTTATCTTAAATAAAATTTATTGATTTTTATGATTGCAGAAAAGAAATGAGAAGCTTTATATTTTGAGAATCATGGACTATTTCATATGTCCATTTGGGTCATGTAGATTATATACCAAATTTTGACTATTTATTTTATGGATTTTAA
>JAECUM010069023.1:0-33000 GCA_016617855.1 Megalonaias nervosa
GGACATACTTTTATGCAAACAACAAACACGTAATTGCCATCAGTTGTGTCTTTATTCAGCTGATCGTACACGTGACAAGTCGTTATCCATCGAAGTTTCGCCTATGTTTCGGGAAAGGAATACATTTAATTCCTTCATTTAGACGATCTGGATATCGACTGTCAGAATTACAAGACTTCTTTTCATCGTTATCGATCGAGAAATCAACAAATCATTGCAAAATTTGTAAATACGTATCATAATCAATTCATTGTTGCTACAAGCAGCTTGTCGGAGGAAAATGGCGGACTTGAGCAATGCCTGGAGGTGTGTCTATTGTTACGTATCGGCTCGTTCAAAGTAACACAAAGAAAGAGTGAAGACAACAAGCTTTGTAAATTTTAACAAAACAATTTATTTCCCTAGAAAACACGGTGAAAAGGTAAATAGATGGAACAAGACTTACGATTTACGAAGAAGATTCCAAAAATTGTCCTAAAATTGTGAAAACACACAAGTCTTGTGAATAAACAGTTCTAAAGTGATACAGTCTGAATCTCAGTTCCGTTCCAAGATGGCGGACGATGACGTCAGACGAAGACTAACACAGAATGTCCAGAATTTTCACTGTAAAGCACAATTTGTATTGTTCTGTTCCAATTTAGAAATAATTTCATCAAATGTCTTTGTCCAAAGCCAGTAGTGTTGTTCTCCAGGGAAAATAATTATTTAGAAAGTAGATGAAATACAGCTACCACCACTAACAACACACATGTTGTTCCTCGTACGAATGCGCAACTCTTTCCAGCACAGAAATACCTTTCTTAAGGTATTATAAACTCTATAAGATGTTATGATGTGACTCTGAACCACGACTGACTACGATTACGACTGTGACTAAACTTCTCTTACAGGTAACTGAGCATTTAAAACAAGCTAATGCGTCATTACATGTACACACGCATGAAGAACACGTGTGATTTCGAAATCACTACAATGCGTAAACAAGTATTATTTTGAAATAACGTGGTCACAGCCAATCATTTACATAGCTCTTTCTCACTGTTTACTTGATACGAAAAACCGTCATGCAAAAATTGTGCTTACACGAGTCACATTTCCGTTTTAAATAAATACGATGTTTCTAACAAACTATTAGACTTTGCTAACATAATCATCACCATAATAATAATAATAATAACATTTAGTGGTATAAAAATAAAATAAAAATGAAACAAATTAGAAGAATTTAAATTTTAACACATATGTAATTTGACTACAGGGTCGTAACACTATTTTACGCTCGTTGATTGGTTAAATGCTCCAGCGTGATTGACAAGTGGCGATAGGTCAATTGAAACATGAGGATAAATGTCCATTATTAATGACAGAACGTTTTGACTTATTGCAGAATTCTCAAAGCCACTGACAAATAGATTCCCTAAAGTTAAAAGAATTCAGGACATTCTCCAGAAAGTCACATTCAACCGAGTCGAAAGCTTTTTCGAAGTCTATCAGTAAGAGAAGACCAGATTCATTTTTCCTCAAGATATTACATCAGGTCATGCAAAATTCTTGTATTTTCACCAATGAATCTCCATTTCATTAAACGCTTTTGACTGTCACTAATAATAGAAGTTAGGACTTTCCTGACTCGAAAAGCAATTGATGCCGAAGCAATCTTGTAATCTACATTAAGTAGTGAAATTGGTCTCCGAGTATGAAGACCCCAGCATTCATTAATAAAATTTAAATCTGGGTATCCATTACTAGTTCTGTTTTTGAGTTGAAGTTTCACAGAGCTTATTTATTATGCATTACACATCCAATATCATTAAAAATAAACTGGCGTACACCTTGGGATACACTCTTACACGCACCATCACAACATGTTTAAAACAGTGATTAGTGTCGTGCACCGTTGGGTACATATATGATGTTGCCCAAAATAAAGACACATGAGGTCTGTTCTACACTAGGGTGTTGGTATAGTTATAAAGTTTTAACATCAATACTTTGGAAGGGGATTACCGCCATAATTATAAGCATGTGTTTTCTAATCTTCCTTGATGCATTATTGCAAATGGCTGCTTGCAAGAGCTACTTTTAATAATTCTATCCATATATATTGTATTCTTCATTGATGCAAATTGTACGTGGCAGTTTGCAAGTGTTACTGTCTTTCTGTATTATTGTCAATGGCTGCTTGCAAGTGCTACATTCATAATTCTGGTCATGAATTTTCTATTCTTCATTGATGCAAGCTGTAAATGGCTGCTTGCAAGTGCTTCGATCTACTTTCCTTCTGCGTCATGGTATCTTGCAGTTTGCCTGCTACTGAATTGATTCTGTAGTTTGTCGTATGGCCAATACTTTGTCAGTTATTACAAGTTTTAATATTCTATTTATAAATTTGCTATATCACAAGTTACACAGATTGCACCTTCTAAAATCATAATTATAATCTAGCATCAAGCACGTTGCAAGTTAGCATCACGGAAGTTATGATAAAATAATGCCTCATTATGACAACAGATGGCGCTGTTACACGTCAATTTCTTACAGTAGGACTACTCCCCTCACCCTAGCAACAAGAGGTTATACCACTTTACGGCATGTTTGGGTGTCTCATTTAAAATATCATTCGAATTATATTACCGTATTACAGTCAGCTGATTTCTCAGAGTATTAACATTCGGGAGAGAGGTTGCCTGCAAGAAGCACAAAACAAATTAAATGTATCAAATTGTATACAATTAGATGTATTTACATAATGTTACATTTCCGCTGACCCTTCCCACCCCATTTTTATTTGCACATGTTGTGGGTGTAATTTACCGCTACCGCACGGTGGCAGAATAGGATAGGACAAGCAAGGTTTATGGTCCTAATTTGTGTATATATTCTCATTCACAATGCTATCAGTTTAGAGCATATTTATTTATTTATTATTTTAGAGTCCAGTGCAAATTCTGCTTTTTGTATCAGTAAAGACCTCATAAGGTTTGAGCAAATTGCAGATAATTGCACCTCAAGGCCATACTTTCTCTTGTTTATTCAAGAGAGAGAGAGAGAGAGAGAGAGAGAGAGAGAGAGAGAGTACATTACAGAGATGAAGATTCTGTTTATTCTCTTATCCCTATGAAATTAATTTTTACTGCTAATATGTAGTTTACAGTGGCAGTTTATATATATATATATATATATATATATATATATATATATATATATATATATATTCAAATTATACAGAATTCTTATATATGTATGGCATGGATGATTATGCAATAACCAGCAAGCATTGTCACTAGTTGTCTGTGACGAGTATGTCAAATTTCCAATTTCATTTTAAATCTCCAATTCCAATACAATAGCAAGAGGCAAATGACTTGAAACAAGGACATCACATACAAAGCATATACTGCAGCATAGCTATATGCTACAAAAATATGAACTTATTTCATTATGTAAGAAAATAAATTCTAACAGTATGAAATATATTTTCTATATCTAAACATAAAGAACATTTCCATACAATTATGAGATGCTTTAATTCCACAGATATAAAACTGGAAACTACATTTTTTATTATTTAAAATCGTATTCATCCATATATGAAGTGATATTTTTTGTACAGATAAGATGATTGATTGTAAGGTACTTCACTGATAAAACATCAGACTCCTTTGGTAGCAATTATAAAAATATAATATATTGAATATAAATAATGTTGCTACCGCTACCAGTAACCAGCTCAATTTGGTTTTATTATTACTGCTACAATACAGTACCAAACTTGCTTGGTACATTTTGATATGAAATTAGTGTAGTAGTTAAAAAGATTAATACAAATTTTTACATCTATCTTCTACAGATGTGAGTTATTTCTCCTCCAACATAATTTTTTAAAAAACTTTTAAAGCTTTTAAGATTATTCACAGCTCAGGCTTTTGTAGCATCCATTCCCCCCCCCCCCATCTTCATTTGTCTGTGATTTTATCATTATTTTATCCTGTTTAAAATATAAGTTAATATTGTCATGACACAAAAAATAGCAGCACAATACGACTATGCAATAAAACAAAATAAATAAATAAAAACTATATACAGTCCAGTGTTAAACTTTTCATAGGAAATATTAGAGAAAAATAAATATTTAATGTAAACCAGCATTCATAAAAACAATATTGTTAGATGAATGAGTCTAAAACAAAATTATCATACAGGTAGGCAATTATAAGGAACATATACCACCTGTCTTGTCTTGTCTTGAAGCCACACAAGTACCAGTTGATTACTTGTGGAGACCACCTGATGTACCTATTGGTGATGAGTGGTCAGTAAGCAATCACATTGTTGTTCCTAAGTCGTATAGACAGGAAATTCATAGTCTAGCTGGTCAGTTTGGTGTCATAAAGACTTATCACAAGATCCTGAATCATTTTTATTTGCCGAAAATTAAATGTGATGTTTATAAGTACCATAGATCTTGTCACACGTGTCAAATGGTAGAAAATCCCAATCAGAAGATATATAAAGCACATCTGCAACCTATTCCTGCATTTGACCATTTGACAAGCCATTTGGTAGACTGTCGGTTCCTTACCTAATTCCAAGTCAAGCAACTAATACTTGTTGACCATAGTGTGTGCGTTCTTAAGATTTATGTAGGCTATTCCTTTGATGAATATTAAAGCAAAGACTGTTCTAAAAGTTTAGGCAATGTTTTTTTAACACTTGTTTACCTCCCCAAATCTGTCCAGCAATTTTATGTTTGATTATTTCCAATAACTTATGCATGAATTAGACATCAAGCAGTTTAATTTTTCTGCCTATCACCCTGAAAGTCATGTACTAGCACAAGACTGTCCGAAAACACTCTCACCTACCCAGGATACATGTATAAGTTATATTGAATCAAACATTTAAAAAAGACAGTGATCAGTAAAATCCTGCGTTGTATAATTATCGAGTAAGATCAGGAGAGTTTTTCCCCATAATGGTAATTATCACCAAATGAAAGACCCCATGATTACCCTAAAACAGCAAAAGACTGTCCCAAAACACCCTCAACTACCCAGGATACATGTAGGCAATTAAAAAAAAATCCAACCAAATAAAAAGACAATGATAAGTAAAATTCTACCCCGTCATTATCGAGTAAGATCAGTAGAGTTTTTTCTCATGTTGATACTTGCTGAAGGAAAGACACTAAGACTGTCTCAAAACATGCTCATCGACCCAGGCTACATGTATGCAATTACAATGAAATATGTAGTTTTGGTGCATTCTCTCTCTCTCTCTCTCTCTCTCTCTCTCTGATCATAACTAAACTACTTTTATAATAAGTCCAAATCATGCGTCACTACATTCATATTTTAAAAATTCTTTTAAAATTTTTTTTTTAGATCTTTAATGTGACAAAGAGCAGCTGAATAATTAGAACCTTAGGGTGCTATATTTATATTTTTAAAATTCTTGAACCAATTTATTATTTTTAATTGGTTCGATAATGGTAAGAATTACAATAAATAAAAGTAAAATCTCCTGTAACATACTGTTTTTTGTCTCTGATTATTTCCACTTATAGAGACACAAGTTTTAAAGGATGCAAACCAGTTTTAAGGCTGGTATTTTCTTTTTTTAAAAATATATTCAAAATTTAAAGGTTGAGGTTCTGTACATTAACAATGCAAATTAAGTACTGAAAGACAATCGTACACTAAATTTAATACTTCTAATCGCGAGTAAACATTTTTATCATGATACGAACATGATTTTCCACAATTTGATTATTTCAGCTTTTGCGACAAAATATCTTCCAAAATGAAGACTGTGATAAGAATAAGAAAACCTTTAGGAATTCTTAATTTCTTTTTAATGTCATTTTACCTATGAACTTTTTTATGTGCTATTGATGTTGCTATGAAATATATTATTTTCGCCTGACATTATGTACAATAGTATCACAGGAAAGGATGGACATCTGTGAGGTGCGTCAAAATGGGTGACGTACAATACGATCGGTACAGCCAAGGGTCGTCTGATGAAAGCTCGTTAAGAAGAATGCGAGGGAATATATCATTGTCATTTCTGATCCATACTTTGCTATAATAACTAATGTTTCCAAATGTAATGAGAGCTATCACTAAGAAGTAGAGTTCTTAAACGGTGAAAGTAAGTACTAAAGTGCGTCAAAACTTGGGTTGAAGAAGATGGACCACTCTGCTGCCTTAGTGTATACGTTTTTTTTTTTTGTTTTTTTTTTTTCGTAAAGTGCTATAAATCACTTAGATCTTCTAGAAAGCACATGGTTTTAGAGAGCGATTAAAACTTATTTGCTAATGTACACCTTTTAAAAAAAGATCTGAAAGAATTACAATGTTTATCTGCACAAAATGAAGGCCGTAAAGCTCCGTGGGGAACATGAATCATTTTTGGTGAAGGAAAAACCTTAGAAATTTAGAGCGCCGTCTGTTGTTATAATGCCATGCTAATCTCTAGTATGCCATTATGACAACAGATGGCGACACGAGTTGGACAACAAAAACGATACTGATAAAACTTTGTATTTACATTGTTGCAAGGCCAAATCTGTATGAAACAGCAGTTGGAATGATGTAATTATAATATGTCAAGTTTATAAACAGAATATACAAAACTTGTAATAACCAATATAGCGTTTGCCATACGACAAACTACAGAATCAATTCAGTAGTTGGCGAACTGCAAGATACAATGACGCAGAAAGAAAGTAGATCTAAGCACTTGCAAGCAGCCATTTACAGCTTACATCAATGAAGAATAGAAAATTCATGACTAGAATTAGGAATGTAGCACTTGCAAGCAGCCATTGACAATAATACAGAAGGAAAGTAGCTCTTGCAAACTGCCACGTACAATTTGCATCAATGAAGAATACAATATACATGGATAGAACTATGAAAATAGCACTTGCAAGCAGCCATTTACAATAATGCATCAAGGAAGATTAGAAAATACACACATATAATTATGACAGTAATCCCCCTCCATACTATATAGTGTAAAAAACACCTTTTTTGCTCATTAATTTTCTTCCTTTAGCAAAAGATTAAAAGCCATGATATTAGAGTTCTCCATCTATTTGTTGGACATGTCTATGCGTGTATAAAGGTTAGTGAAACATACATACATACATACATGCATACATACATACATACATACATACATACATACATACATATGCCCACTGTCTTCGTTCGTCCGTCGAGTCGACGAGGACCACTCTAGTCATCCGAGGGTTGTAGGGGCTGGTTCTGTTCTGTGCGTGCGCAGGTGGCTGATAAGGCCAATCCTTGCACGGAAGGTTCGTTTGCATAAAGGACAAGGGATGAGTGAGACATCTCGAGAAGGGTTGATGGCATGCGCTTTTCTGGCTTGCCTCTTCAGCTCCGCTGCTGCTGTCCTGCTAGATTCACACAACTTGGAGCCTTTGTGCACGGAGGAACGCCATGTGACTCGATCGCTGGCTGCTTGCTCCCAGAAATCAGGTTTTATGTTGAACGCTTTCAATGCACCTTTCAGATTGTCTTTGAAGCGTTTCTTCTGACCTCCGTGGGATCGCTGTCCTTGCAGTAACTCTCCATAGAAGAATCTCTTAGGCAGCCGGTGGTCTGGCATGCGTACAACGTGTCCCGCCCAGCGTAGCTGAGACTGCATCAGTAGGGTGTGGATGCTGGGGAGATCAGCTTGGGTGAGTACCTCAGTGTCTGGAATCTTGTCCTGCCACTTGATGTTCTGGATTTTCCTGAGACTTGTTGTATGAAGGTGGTTCAGCTTCCTGGCGTGGCGTTGGTACACCGTCCACGTTTCGCATGCGTAAAGTAGTGTGGGGAGCACAACTGCCCTGTAGACGTTTAGTTTGGTCTGGATGCTGATGCCTCTTCTATTCCAGACGTTGGTATACAGTCTGCCGAAAGATGCGCTGGCTCTGGCAATGCGGAGGTTCACCTCGTCGTCAATAGTTACGTTCTGTGACAGTGTGCTGCCAAGGTAGGTGAAGCGGTTCACTACGTTGAGTTTTTGGCCGTTGACGGTGATGTTGGGCTCAACATAGGGCTTTCCAGGGGCCGGCTGGTGCAGGACTTCAGTCTTCTTGGTACTGATGGTGAGACCGAAGCTTGTGCAGGAGCTGGAGAACTTGTCAACGCGGCGTTGCAGGTCGGCTTCTGAGTCAGAGTTGAGGGCGCAGTCATCAGCAAATAGGAAATCCCTGATGGTGTCTGTCATAACCTTGGTTTTCGCTTGAAGCCTCCTGGAGTTGAACAATTTTCCATCTGTACGGTACCTGATGCCGACTCCAACATCTCCGTCTCTGAAAGCATTAGTCAGCATGGCGGAGAACAATAGACTGAATAATACCCACTGTATGGCCAACATGAACGTCTTGTACTCATTCTTTTCAAGTTCAAGCACAAGTATGGCATAAGTCCAAATTAAACTGCAAAATCATGTGAAATTACATACCCATTATGGACTTGGTCATTCTATTAAAGCCATTTTTCCTAACTTAGAATATACATAGGCTAGAATAAAAATTGTTCACATATTTTGGTTTCAAGTTTTATACTTCCAACTGTATCTAGAATCACTACGTACAATTATTTCGCTTCAAATGTAAATCTGGGTTACATTGGAGCACGAATGTGAAAGTAAAGGGGTGCTGTATTGTTGTATGCAAATGCCGTTAGGGTCTTGTTAAGTGACGATGGTCACAAGTTTTCGAATTGAGTATTGTTTGGGGACGAGAACAATCTGAAACGTTCAATTGCAAGAAACTTTTCCAAAGTGAATTATGCGGCGAAAATACTTTTGATTTTGAAAAGGGGTGAGGTGTAGTGATGTCAGTCTTTATCTCCCACACCCGCTATTTACTTTGAAAGGGTATATAATGCTATCCCTGTCTGTCCGTCACATCTCGTCACGCCTACTGACGTCCATCATGTCACTAATTTCGTATTCTCTAAATAATCTTTGAAGAACTGCATGGATTAGAACTAAATTTAATATATGAAGTTTTACACTTAGAGTATCTCATTCAACTTTTTTCGGTCAGGTTTGACTAACTTGCAGTCGAACTAAATGAATTTAGTTTCCGTTCAGTAACTATGAATGGATTTTATAGATAAAACCAAAGTTAGTTTAGGGCTTTACAATAAAAAAGTTTGAAAATGTTTGAATTAATTTGCCTCTTGTGTGGAAACTGCAATGAGTTACAGCCATGTTTGTTTCACACGTTTGGCCGTGCAACACGAATTCTGTCAAATGTTTTGAAAGAACTCGGTTGATTGAAACTAAATCTAATGTAATGATTTCTTTTCTAAAAGCCAAGTTGATTTTCATAAATTAATATGAAAATATTGCATAAGTTATAGCCCATATTTGACCTTGAAGTTTGTCTCTGCATCTTTAATTTCACCAAACAACTTAGGAAGGACTTAACTGACTGAAACCAAACTTGATATGGACCTATTTGGACAAATTCATATTAAGTCTGGTTTTCACATGAAATTTTATTAATTAGTTTTGAATCAGAAATTTCAAAATGTATCGTGACATATCTTGTTACTTGCTGGTCTGACGTATCAAGCCAAAATAAACATCGATTGATATTGTTGAGCATTCACACATAAAACTGAATTTGAATCAATAAAAGGATAATTTAACATTGTTTTTTTTAATACATTTTATGTTGTACCTTAAAATATATGCTCTTTCTAAAGCTCTTGTCATCACCATAATCATATATATATATATATATATATATATATATATATATATATATATATATATATATATATATATATATATATATATATATATAATATTTTCGTATTATTGTGTGTGTGTGTGTGTGTGTGTGTGTGTGTGTGTGTGTGTGTGTGTACGGAAAATGTTTAAGTTTTGTGTCCAAAACATCTAAACAATTAGCTTTGATCAATGTACTAAACAAACAAAACCAAATAACATTTTTATTGTTGTTTTGATGTTATCGTTATAAAGAGTCTAATTCTTTGTTTAATAAAACTCATCCATAGTTGGAGTGTTTATTGGGATTATCGGAGAATCCCCGTATGGCGTCACAATTATGTTTGTGCAGTGGTCTGGTTGTCAGAAACTCTATAGTTTTGTACTTTGCACTTTTTTAAAGAAAAACAATTTCCCAGGTTTTTCTCAGTGGTTACCCTGGCTATTTAAAAAAGACCTTGTATATCTTATGTATTCCCATTGTTTTGGTTCATGATTGATGGATGTAATTTAATTTGGATTAAAGATGCTCTGACAAAATTCGTTTCCTTATTTTGATAGCTGCTGAAGTTAGAGTACTTTGGATTAGTTCAAGCTGATTTTTGGAGCATGTGGAAATAGCCAGCATAGAGGTATGCCAACATTCTCTCAAGTTTTCATGTGGCAAATGCAAACAGGTTCACCGTATATCTGTCGCTCTGACAGAGGTACGTAATATCTGTCGAGGGCCTCCTAGGGCAACGAAGGAACGAGACGAAGTCTCGTGGTATGCAAATTTATTACCAAGTAAGAGCGTGCTCGCTATAGTAGTATGTAAGGAGGCAGATCCTAAACCAAATGCGGATTCTGGACCAGAGACCCCATCCCCCACCCAGAGGATTTGTCGGAGATAGAATGTCCTAGTTTAGAAACCTTTTTTGCTAGAAATCTCATATTAAACAATGATATATCATATAATATGTACAAAATATCAAAAATAACCAGTAGCATCATAAGCGGTTACCGTTCCATTGAGGCCCCTTTATTGCTGTATTTTTTGTTATAACTATTTTCATACCTGCTGACTCTCATTGGTAGTATATCCGTTAACATACTATCAATAATACGAAACTCGCGTATTAAATCGTCCATATCATATTTTACACCTCGCAAGTAAGATCGTATCTGATCAAGTAATTTTTTGCAAGTTATACTTGCTGTTTTACAAGATTTTTTTTTTGTTTCAAGTTTGGGTTCAATCTTTTTACATGCTGTTGAAAGAGAGACACCGACACCAGATATTATTAACAAAAACGGATTTAAAAATGCTCCGCTTGAGATTATACCAGAGCTAGTCATTAACAATGGCAAATATGATATTACTCGAAGTATCCTACTGTAATACCTATAACATTGTTTAACACACCAGAGGTTTTTTAGGATAAAATTTATAATATTGAATTATAGCGTCAACATCTTGTTTTGAAATATTTTCTGAAATGTGATTGAAATCGATGATTTGTTTTTTCATTATACAATATTGTATGTAATATTATTAAAAACCCTAGCACCAACAATTGAATCAAGAAACTCGCGGAATTTATTATTTTTAGGATCAGCTAAAAACTCTCTGTATTTGTCATAAACATCTGACGAAGTATCATCATATCGTTCATCTGTTAGTACATATTGTTTCTTTAACCAGCATATGAATCAAAACTATTTCCTACTTCACTCTCATACAAATCTGTTTTCTTCACAAAATTACTGTAATCGATTTCTGTTTCATCAATATACCCTAAAACTAAGCTCAACTGATCTAACGTGAAATTTCTGAGAACAAGATGTTGTCTGATAATTGCATATGCGACTACGAAATTTGCTAGCATTAATTTTTTAAGCTTATCTAGTTCAATTGTAAGAAGACCAACAGCAGAAGCTACTTTTAACATTTATTTTTCGTATGGTTTTGTGAGTATTATTTTAATTTCGTTGTAATAATTTTGTAGTGACAATTGTCTAGAGTACTGGATTGATGGGAATGGAACATCGTCTTTTTCACTTATATCATAATAAGAATCAGACATTACTTCCAACCTTGTTTGATTGACTTCTTCAAAAAAAAATTTCTCACTCATCATCACTAAAATTATTAATTTCATCGTCTAAACTTTTGATTATCTTTAGAGACTTGTTAACAATAATCGGATCAAATTCTGGGTCTTTTTTACGTATCATTGGCAAAATTGCGTTTGCGTACACTTTAATAATTAGCTCTGCGTCTGACGTCATAGTAACGATTTTAACCAAGGTTTCTTTGTCATGGTAGTACATTCCGAGATACTTAAAAGTATCTCGTTTTGAAAAACTATCATATAAATCTCTGCTTCTTTTTATTCTCATTTTTTTTATTTTCCGCTAGTTTGTCAAGACGAGTATGATTTTCGTTTATTCGTCTTTCTTCCAGTGTTCTTCCACTATAAACTCGTGCTTTTATTAAGTCTGATTTTATTATCAAATCTATATTTTTAAAGTCAAGCTCGAATAATATTGTTTTAAATATAATTTCAACTTGTTTTTGTTCTCTAGACAATCATCAGGATGACAGCATATGCTTATAATATCAAAGTTTTCTATTGCTTTTTTCAGTTGTGGTCTTCGCATATACATAACGCGAATAAAATTATAAACATAATCTGGCGATGTTAGTCTGTTTAATAAACTGATGCCAATATATTTTATATTTTGGATTGTTTTTGCTGCTACATTAACGGCTTCAAAATATATTTTAGGGTTAAAAATATTATCATAAAATTCTCTTGCAATGGTTATAATTGGTGGTTCTGACATTATTTTATAGTATTAGATTAAATTTGTTCGTCGAGTGTGTATACTTGAAATGCTGTCAGTCCTGGAAATGGATGTTCAGCAGCTAAAACATTAACTCGAAAATATAAGTACTTGTTAACAGTGTTTTCTGTCGGGATTGTAAAATATTGTGTTGTTGAAATGTAAGTGTCTGTTGTGCTATACAATGTTGTCCAGTTGATATCGTCATTTGATCCTTCCAATTGCCAATTATAAATTCGACCAACACTACAGTTTAATCGGCCTCGCAAATGAAATTGCCAAATAGCAACTGAATTGGGACATTTAATTTTAATCCAAAAATTTTCAACTTCTCCGTTGGTCGTCCACTCATGTCTATCAGAGAAAGCGTAATAAGGATAATTTTCGGGATAATATGCCGATGCGCTTACCTCAAACCCGGCTCGGTTGTCAGTTGTTTTATAAAGTGTTGGAATATATCCAACATTGTTTTTAGTTCGTTTTATACCACTAGACAGACTATCAACATAAGCTTATTTGTCAGATCATTAGGGTTGACTGGAATATATGTAGTAGTTATTTTTTTTTGTCTCTCATGTTTATATTGCCTGTCACTGGTCCACCAGATTTTTTAAAATATGGGGTAAGTTCTTCTTTTAATTGAGCATAACTAATAGCATCAGCATCAGCTTGTGGTGAGGTTGTTGGTAGTCCAGTTATTTTTTTAATTATTGCTCATTGTAAGGTTACCTGTCATTGTATCGCCGGCTTTGTTAAGTTTATTATCGTCAACAGATTTTAGTTGTGCATAACTTACAGCTTGTGTTTGATTTAAGTTTTCTGGCGGATATGCAGTCTCTAAATTTATATATTTTTTTTTCCTGACATGTTGATATTACCTATAACCGTTCCACCGATTTTATCAAGTTTGTTATCATCCACATACCTCAACTGTGAATAACTTACCGCTTGTGTATAATCTAAGTTTGCTGGTGGATAGCTGGTCTCCAAATTCTTTGTATTTTTTTTCTGACATATCTAAGTTATCGCTTAAAGTTCCGCCAGATTTATCTAGTTTATTACCGTCGACGCATGTTAGTTGTGTATAACTAACAGCTTGTGTATCAACAACTTTTATTGGTGGATACGCTGTTTCTAAACCTAGTACTCACTGATTTGACATAAACAGGTTTCCTGTCATTGTGTGCCGGATTTTTTCAGGTAACCTGATAAATCAATCTTGCCGTTTGTTATTGTTATACTTACAGCTGATGAATCTCCTATTAATGTTCCAAATTTTGTATAATAGCTCATTATTTATTTAATATAACATAAAATTGTCAACATTAATCAGTTTAATATAACATAAAAAGTATAACAACAATGGCAAAATCGTCGATATTAAAGTTTGATACAGAGCGGTTGGTGAAACATAAACATAACAATGAACTTCCAGATTGTCATTATCTTATTGTTGGACGAACTGGATCGGGAAAAACAAATTTGCTACTGAATTTACTGTTAGGCGATAATTTTAATTACGATCGAGTTTATATTTATACAATTAATCCACAACAAGATAAGTACGAGCTACTGAGCGAATATAGTAACAAACGTCGTGATGATCTTGATGCTGGTGAAGATTTTTTTATTATCAAACAACCAGAAGATCTTGTTCCAGTTAATCAACTTGATTCGTCTGAACATAAAATAGTTGTTTTTGACGATATTCCGCTAAACAATGTGGAAATGAATAAAACAAGATCATATTTTTCACTATCGCGTAATAAGAAATGTAATTCTGTTTATTTAGCTCAAGGTTTTTACAACATCGACAGATTTATTCGGCGAAATACTGGTTGTTTTATATTATTTCCGGGACTGGACAATGTTGACGTTAGAAATATCGCGAACGAGCAATGTGGCGATGTGACAAAAGATAAATTTATTGAATTATATCATAAAGCTACAAAAGATAAATATAACTTTTTCTTATTTGATAAACTTACACATGATCCAACTAAAATGTTTCGTTGTTGTATTAAAAATTATCTGCAGTAAGTTTATATAATAATTATGGACAAACGAGCAAAATACAGAAAACATATAGAAGATCTAAAAAAACACTTGCTCAATCTCAAGCAGAATTTAAGCAGCGAGTACAGCAAGCACGACGTGGACAAATAACTGCTGCAGAAACAACAGCTACGATTCTCAAACCAGTTACTGAAGCACTACTTGGAAAACAACCTGAAACTAAACCACTATCAGAAGAAGAACTTAAGCAACTACAGGAAAAAGGTTTAGTTGGATTAGTTAAGGAACAACAAGAAGCAGCTGCCGCAAAAATTGTTGCTAGATCTGATGAGGAAAGAAGAAGATTGGCTGAGGCTCTTGTAGCAAATATTGCTGATCCTGTTGCTGGAAGAAATGAAGTAAATCGGCTATCAATAATCCAATTTTATTTGAAAGAAGATTATCAGAATTAACCACATATGAAATTAGGACTATGTTGGGAAAATTATCAGAAAGATTAGAGGATATTTAAAAAGAACAAAAAGATATTGGTGAGAGAACAATAAGGTTTTTAGATGTTGACGAAAAAAGACGATTGTTTTAGAAAAAAAAAAAACAAATGAAAAAATATCAGATGGTGAATATCATGAATTTATGACAGAAAATGATATAAATGATATTAACAGTTTACAAACTTGGTCAAAAGAAAGATATGATAAACTTATTAATGATTTAAATAAAATGATACTTTCTGGTAACGAGTCTAATGCTAAATTAGATGAAGCTACAAAACATGAGGAAATGATACTACTATCTGTTAAAATTAGGCGAGGTATTATTGCTAATGTCTTTCATCGAACAGCTGAGGATAATAGAACTAAAGTGTTCGGAAAGGGTTGGACTTTTTTAAGAAAATTCGAAATAAATGATAAAAATCGAATGAAAGAATATAGAAAAGAAGAAGCTGGGATACCAAAAGGCATAACATTTTAGAAGAGATTGAACAGCCACTAGTTATATCCCCAGGAAAAATAAAAACTTCCGAGGAAACTGAAAGAAGGAAGCAAATTGAAAAAATGAAAGGAATGGTAAAAGAGAAAATAGAAGATTCAGATTATGATACTTTTATAAAAGAAAATAATAAAGATGTTGATAATATTGACAAATTAACACAAAATGAATATGATACTTAATATTATTATTAGAAAAAAAAATTAAAGATGGTAAACAAGTTTTAGATGAAATTGATAAAGCTAAAGAAGATTTTAATGGACTTTATAAACAATCTAGAGATGGTGTTATTGTTGGTGTTTTTAAAAATGCTGCAGTAAAATTTAGAACTGGAAAATTTAGAACTGAAGTACGAAGTTTTAAAAATGTATTTTATGGTTATGATAAAACTCGTTTAGATAAAGCTAAAGAAAAAACTGGAACTGGCGTAAAAATATTTACATCAACTGCTGAAGTGATAGGCAGATTAATGCTGCTGATATCGTCAAAGGAAGCTGGGAATGGTGGCGCTGAAATTGATAATGAAATTATTGATATACTTGATCATTTAAGATCGGAAAATTTATTAACATCTGATGAATACGAAACTTTACACCGCGATTTAATATAAATCGCAACGACTTAATTTACATAATGATTTAATATAAACCAGAACGATTTAATATAACAATTTTATAAAAAAAAAAAATGTCAACAACATTATTACTAGACTCTAGTACGGCCGCGAAAGATAGCGCAAAGTTTTCAGTAAATTATATTCCGCCAATACAACTTGATACTGAAAAACAGTATGAAATTGGACTAATTTCATGTACATGTTGGCATTCCATGGCAAACGTGAAAACTGGTGTCAATGATGAATTTAGATTTGCTTTAGCTCCAGCTCCAAGACCTATATGGAAATCAGTTAAAATTCCGCAAGGAGCCTACAATGTAACTGATTTAAATAAGACGATACGCCAATTAATAACGAAAAATGGAGGAGTTTCAGACAATTTTGAACTGGTACCGAATTATAACACATTACGCGCTAGAATAACATTAAAAAATAATTTGATAATAGATTTTTCATCATCAACAAGCATAGCGTCGCTGATTGGATTTACTCACAAGCAATATGGATCTGTAGCAGAACAAACTATAACGTATGACGGTGAACTGCCGGTAAATATAACTGATGTAAACACAATATTAATAAATTGCTCTATTGCAGCTGGATCTTACTCAGCCCAGGGTAGTAAAGGACAAACAATATATAGTTTTTCGCCAGATGTTCCACCAGGCTCGATCATGCAAATTATTCCGGGGCAAGTTATTTATTATCCGCTAAATGTTGAAAATCAAATAACAGCAATAAATATGCAGTTGACAGATCAATCTGGACGACAGCTGGATCTGAATAACGAGGTTGTTACTTACTATTTACACCTGCGAGCGCAATAAAATTATACAACCTCAGATATAATGAAACAAAAAAAAATTTTACAGAAGAAAAATAGTTGGTGGATTTTTGGGAAATATATTTACTAAAATTTGAAAATGTTCCGGGAATAGCGCGTAAAGTTGCACCAACTGCACTTGACGCATCAAAAGCTTTTACAACTGGAGCCGCATCTGCTGCTGGAACTGCGGTGGGACAAAAAATAGCTGACAAAATTAAAGGCGATCCACAACGTGGAATACCGTCTACATCTGAGATAAAACAAATTATATCAGAAATCGCTCCAACAAAAGAAACTCAACGAGCAATGATAACAACAACAAAAAAAACTTTTATTGCCAAAAAGCGAGCAGATTATACAAAAATTAATATCTAAAGTAACAGCGCCGCAATAAAATTTTATATAATCTAATAAATAAAAAATGTCTGTTAAAAATTATCTCGATTTAGCAGAAACTTATGACGTTGACGACACAGTAACAGAATTTGAGTATGTTGAGTATCTCGACTAAAATTCGAATGAACCAAATAAAGCTGGTATTAGAACATTTAATACTCGAGACGAAGATGTATTTCTGCTGCCATACAAAGCAATATTGGAAGTTCGCGGTCAGATTATGACAGTGGCCAATCCGCCTGTTGCAATTGCGGCTAACGCAGAAGTAGCTCTTATAAAATGATGGTTGGTGTTTATTTAAAAGTGCTCGATATCAACTAGCCAATCAAACAGTAGAAGATATTTCGAGCCACCTACAAGTTGCAAGTGCAATCTTAAAGATTATTTCGTTTTCTGATAATTATTCAAGATCAACTGGAACTAACGTGATGTGGTTTAAAGATACTGGAACTGGAGTTGCAGGATCTGGACAATTTATTTCAAAAGGAGTATTAGAGCATGGAGCTGATGCCGCTGCAGATGTTGTAATTGTAAGAAATTTTCTCGTTGCTAATACTGCCAATTTTGGTATAGCCTCACTAGATGCAGCCGCTGGTGATGCAGCTACAAGAGTTTCACGTACTGCTGCTTGTAATAATTTGGGTATAGCACCACCAGGAGCAGCTACAGACGGCGTTGCAATGTTAAATATAGTTAACGGTGCAATTAGGGTAAGAAATATACGTTACAATGAAGGGTATTCCAAATGGAAGGCACCTGCAGAAGGATCACGTCAAATTACAATGATGCTGCCTTTAAGTACAATATTTGAATTTTGTCGCGACTACAATAAAGTATTTCGTGGAGTTAAACATACACTTATTTTAGATCGAGCAGAACAAAACGACTGCCTGTTTAGGTCAGGCGGAGCTGATGTACAGTTTATTATAAATAAACTTGCGCTGTGGATGCCACGAATAACGCCGTCAATCACTAAAATGTCAGAATTAAATGATATGCTGCAAAAACATACAACCAGAATTTATTTTCAGCAACATAAAATATATCAAACAGCAGTTCCAAATACTACTGACTACACATGGCGAGTTACAACAACATCAAGCGAACAACTGCCGAGGCAATTATTTGTTGCATTTCAACAGCAGGCGCGACGTGGTAACCAACAACAAAATAATGGGATATTTGATAATGCTATGTTAGACGAGTATATGCTAGACTAAATTCAAAGCAATATCCGGAGCGAGCGATAGAATGTAATTTTGCAGATGACGCTAATAAAAATATTACTCGACCTTACATGTACCTGCTCGACGCAGTGCAAAAATATCAGGATGTTGGAGACGGATCTCAGATATCATTAGAGGAATTTCGTACACTTTATCCAATATTTTATTTTGATGTTAGTAAACATAGCGAGCGAGCTGTCGACTCAACAGCTGATATTGAAATTACTTGGACACTCGGAGCAGTTCCAGTAGCGCAGTTGTACGTGTACGCGTTGGTGATCAGCGACAGATTTATTACGATTGATTCTGTTGGAGGTAAAATGACAGTACAAGTTTAATCTATAACTTTAATATAAGATGACAAAATGTATTGTAAAAGAAATATATTTGACTGATGGTCAAGTTAAAAAAATTAGCAGCTGCTGTTGTAAAGCAGAGGCAGGTATCATTAAAAATCAACCCTGACATTTCCAAGGTTTTTTTTAACAAAATTAATGTTAACCAAAAAACAGGTGAACAGGTACGATCGCGGCAAACCTTTTGTTTTAAATTTAAGTGCCGCACAAATAACAGCGATGGCAAAACAAGGTGGTTTCTTTGGTCCGGCATTATCAGTAATAGCCAGAACGTTATTACCTAAAATTTTGCCGGTGTTAGGTACATTGTGACTAGCAGCAGCGTCTGGAGCAATATCTGGCCCAACGAAAAAAGTAGTTGAGGGCAGTGGTATAAAGAAACTTTCAGTTTTATTTTATGTGACTGATAAATATAATGCCACAACCAAAAACAGCAAAAAGAAAGACAACGAAAAAAAAAGACACCGCGACGTCGAAGAACAACCAAAGGCGGATTTATAGGACCGTTGATAGTGGGAATAGCGGGAAGTCTACTGCTAGGTCTATTTGGAATAGGACGAGGACTAACATTGCCGGGGACACGGCCCCGCTAAGTAACTTTGATATACTTAATAAGCTAAAACAAGTAAAAAATTTCCACGGAGTTGATTCCAAAGATGAACTTGCTAACATCACAGATGTTGGTTCCTGCGTGGTAAATGTACAAGATTTCAATGACGGATCTGGTACACATTGGGTAGCAGTTTATGATAACAATTATTTTGACTCGTTTGGACTTCCACCGAGTGACGCAATAAAAAATATATGTCTCGAAAATATAAAGTAATAAATTATTCGTCTAATCAAATTCAGCCTATAGGAACTTCTGCTTGTGGATATTATTGTATAATGTTTATAAAACAAATGTCCAAATCCCCTGACAACGTCAGGAGATCGGATTCCAATTTTTTTAAATTTATTTTACAGTTTGACAAGCATCCTTCTCACGCAAATGATGAGATTGCACACAATTATAAATAATTTTGCCAATTTAATCTAAACGTGTGTATATAATGTCAACATATTGTCTCACGTGCAAAACTAAAACAGAAAATATCAATGAAACAACAGAAAAAAACAAAGAACAACAGGACGATGCTGAAAAGTATTTGCTCAATCTGCGGAAAAAGAAAAAGTATGTTTTTGAGGAAATTGTCCCTAGCGATAAAATCGTTGGGAGCTGGATGTCCCGACGTTATTTTAGTAGACGACTAATTACTAATGACATGCGAGTGAGGTTGTGAAAGAGATCTCTGTCTGGAGCAAAATAAAATTGTCACGTACTATAAACGTTGTAATCGCCGGAATATAATTGGAACAGGTATAGACATACATAAAGTAATTGGCAAATTGCCGAAACCAAAAGGCGGTTGGACATTACCAGGCCATAAATATACTGGACCTTATAATCCGCTGGATAAACAACTAGATGAAAACGATAATCCGCTGCCAGGACAAGAGCCTAACAATCAAGTTAATGAGATAGCAATGCGCCATGATATCTGCTACAGGGACAACGAACAAGATTAGTACTGCTGTGATAAAGTAATGTTAGACGAACTTCGTGATATGAAACCGATAAATATGCGAGAACGTATTGATAGAAAGTTGGTGCAGGGTTTTATTGGAGCAAAATATAAATTAGGACTATGAGAAAAAGAATTGTATGATGATCTGGCAGCTGAATTACACAAACCTAAAAAAAAAGTTTCCGCGACGTAAGGTTGTCGCAAATGCCGTTGACGATATCTGGGCGATAAATTTAGTTGATGTGTCAAATCTTGCTCAGTTTAACGATAATAAGAAATACTTGTTTAACGTTGTAGATGTTTTTAGTAAATATGCTTTTAGTGTGCCAGTTTCAGACAAGACAGGAACGTCAATAACTGATTCGCTAAAACAAATAATAACAACTACAGAAAGAAAACCAAATAGAATCTGGACTGATCACGGAGCAGAATTTTTTAATAAAATATTTGAGCGGTTTTTACTCCAAAATAATATCAAAAAATATGTTACAGGAAACGAAGGTAAAAGCGTTGTCGTCGAGCAATTTAATCGCACGCTAAACGAAAAAATTCATAAGTATCTGACAGCTAAAAATAGAAATAAATATATTGATAATTTACAAAACATTGTTGACGAATACAATAACAAGAAACACCGAACCACTAAAATGTCGCCAAACGACGCAATTAAAAATCCGATATTAGCAAACGAAAACATGTACCGCAGACATAAATTTAAAGTTGGTGATAAAGTTAGAATTTCTCTGACGAAAAAAACATTTGAAAAAGGATTTACTCCAAACTGGAGCGAAGAAGTATTTGTCGTTGATAAAGTACTTTTAACAATACCTGTAACATACGCGCTGAAGGATTTATTGGGTGAGCCTATAACTGGTAGTTTTTACGAGCAGGAACTTCAGAAAACTTCCCAAGATATATTTGTTATTGAAAAAGTTATTAGAAAGCGCGGCGACAAAAGTTTAGTTAAGTGGAGAGGATATAGCGATAAATTTAATAGCTGGGTACCAACTAAGTCGATACAAAATTATTTATAATGTTATTATAAATTTGTTCGTATTTCACAAGCACAGATTTACATTTGATATTTTTACATAAAGAAATTAAATGTAATTTTCTTGCATTATCAGCTGGCATTAAATTAAATATTTTAACTTAAATGAAATCATATTTTATATTTCTTTGATGGCCAGTTATTTTTACACCAAGAAAAGGTTTAATAAGCTGCCAAAATATTTGTTGTTCGGCAACAGTAAAATTAAATTTTATTATTTTTTTAGCAATGTGATACTTAACATTATATCGTCCAGTTGTCGGTCTGCTGTAATTTTTTCTGTCAGCGACAGCAACTACTTCATCATCGTCGTCATTGTTGTCGTACAAAATATCATCTTCGCTATAAGCAGCAAATTTATCTGAGATTATGCTAACATTATTGTTGGCAACTTTGTCGTTAGTGATTTTATCACTTGTGATTGTGTCGTCAGCATACATATCAGCAAGTCGTTTCATCAAGTTCATATTATAATATACTTTTATCTAATTTATAATAATAATGGCCAGCGAAACGAACTCTCTAGAAGTAAAATATCATCATAAAGTTAATATACTAAATTACAGAGAATTAGCTGAGGCAGTTCGAAAATGTTTGTCTGGCTATAGTGCTTATTCTGTTGACGTTATTATAATGCAAGGCGAAAATGATAGGATATTACTAACAGCAACAGAAAAAAATAAACTTTATGATGGTGCATTTATAACATTAAAATTTGATCGCGATGATGTTTTGATGTTTGTCCATAACTGTCTTACTAAGACCGAGCTGAGAAACATCATTAATCACTGTATTTGAAACTGAATCTGTCAAAAGTGGATGTTGACGTTGCTGATTTATATAAACCATCAGCTACATCTTTTACTGAACTGGGGTTAATTTTAAGATGTTTTGCGGTAGAATAAATTGATTTAAATTTTATTGTTTCTCTAGTTTCTAAATTTACTGAGATAATTGATCTAACAAATCTAATACCACCAGCATCTCCTCGTCTGGTGTTTTCTTTTTGCGTAACGAGATCGAGATTTTCAATCCGGTTGTCTGATTCAATTTTATTTTTATGATCAATAACTACATTATTTGAAATAACACCGTTAAATATTTCGTAAACAAATCTGTGTGGTTTATAATTAACAAAATCTGCTTTTGTTCCTCTGACCCTAATTATAAGATACCCATGTTTATCTAATTTTCCTAATATTTTTTTTTGTTTTTCTATTTCTAATAATTCCGCGATCGTTAGCCTCATATAGATCAAAAACTGGGTGCGGTTGATACTCATTTTGTAAAGCTAAATTCTCAACATTGTCATCAGTAATCGAATTATTGACTCTATAAACTCTTTGTCCAACTGGGATATCATCACAAAACAAAGCATAAACAAAATCTTTTCTAAACATTTCAATTCTATCTGTATCATCACCTTTCACTGAAATTATCATACCAGCCGGAGCTGGTTTTCCTACAGATGTTTTAGATTTTATGTTAATAACTGAACCTAATGCATTTCCAGCATATAAGTTGTACTTTGGGTGAACATGATAAGTTTCTTGCTCGGTTGCTGTCAATCTAATGTATCTCAGAATTTCGGACATTATATTATAGGGATTTTATATCTCTAATTGATTTTTTTTTAATTAAATATAAAAATACTATATATAATGTTAAAATTGCGCGATATTGCTAAAATGAGCATTATCAAAGCAGAAAAAATTGCTACAGCATTTACAGGTTACGACAACAGTTACAAATTTGATAATCAAAATGTTTTAGCAAATTTTAACTCTACAAATTTATATCATCTTTTACAACCAGTTATAGCTCAAGAAATTGCAGCTCACAAAAGTATCAAACTAATAGTTCAGGATCATATGATTTTATCAAAGTTACATGCGCTTCAAAAAGATATACTTGATATAATTTTTGAAAATACAAGCTTCGACAGAGAAATTTCAGAACCATATCTAACAACTAAATCACGAAAAATATTAACTGGAACAAATATTACCACAGTCGCCGATGAAATACACCAAGAAATAAATAAAAAATTGGAGGAATTTACTTCATCTGGGTCAGGTTGGAAATTTGAAATGATAAAGGAAGTTTTAATTCATACAGCAAAATATAACATACTTCGAGGTAGTTCTTACGTTGATCTTCCAAAAAAAAATTAAAAACAAAAAATGCTGTATGAATGTCAAAAACAACGACGATCAATGTTTTCTTTGGTCAATTTTGTCTGAGAGACATCCTCAGAGTGACCACAGTGACCGAATTGAAAAGTATTTGCCATACAAAGACGAACAAGATTTTAACGGGATAACTTTTCCAGTGTCAGAAAATCAGATACCAATGTTTGAAAAACAAAACAATATTTCGGTAAATGTTTTCGGACTAGATGAGCGAGAAAATGTTTACCCAAGATATATTTCAGAGACTGCTACACAAAAGACAATAAATTTATTATTTTATAAAGGACATTACGTTTGGATAAAAAAAAACTTTAACAGCTTAGTTGGCGGACAGTATAATAAAAATAAAAAGAAGAAATATTTCTGTTACAAATGTTTGCAGGGTTTTTCTAAGAATGAGAAACTACAGGAACATCTCAAATACTGTATCAACGTTCAAAGAATAACAATGCCAAGCGAAAAAGAAAAAGTCTTAAAATTTAAAAATTGCAATCATAAACTAAATATACCTTTCGTTATTTATGCGGATTTCGAGTGTTTACTCATTCCAGTGGCTGGCGCTGAAAATAATCCTAATAAATCAAGTACAAGAAAAATACAGCAACATGTTCCTTGCGGAGTAGCTTATAAAATAGTTTGTTGCGTCGACGATAAGTTTTCATGCTCGGTTAAGTTACATTGATGTAAAGATAGTGAATCTGAAAGTCCAGCAATTTGGCTGCTAAAATATCTTATAGATGATGTTAATAAAATTTCTAACAAATATTTAAGACAGCTCCAATAAAAATAACATCTAAGCAACAACTTGAATTTGATGAAGCAGTTGATTGTCATATTTGCGAGAAGTTATTGTAGACTCAAACGGAGTCCAAGATAAAGTGCGCGATCACTGTCATCTAACTGGCCAGTATCGTGGAGCGGCTCATAACAATTGTAATTTAAAATTTCATGCACCAAACTTTATTCCTGTAGTTTTACATAAATTTCGCGGTTATGATAGTCATATCATTGTAGAAGCTTTTGGCAATGAGGAAATTAAATCTAAACTAAAACTAAATAATAAGATAAAATGTATTCCAAATAATTTTGAAAAGCATATGTCAGTTACTCTCGGAAAATTACGTTTTATTGACAGCCTGCAATTTATGGCAGCATCATTAGATGAACTTGTAAAAGGTTGTAGCACTGTTAATAATCTGCGAAGTTGCTTTGGTGAAATCTACGTCGATCTGACAAAAAAGGTATCTTTCCGTATGAGTATCTCGACGACTGGAGCAGATTTGATGAAACTTCTCTGCCCGGCAGGGATAAATTTTACTCGCAGCTCAAAACTGAAGATATTACAGACGACGAGTACAAATATGCACAAGATATTTGGAATAAATTTAGTTGTCAAACATTTGGTGATTATCATGATTTATATTTCAAAACAGATGTTTTATTACTAGCAGATGTTTTTGAAAGTTTTCGTCGAGTAAGCTACAGCAATTATGGACTAGATCCTTGTTGGTATTATTCTGCTCCCGGGCTGTCATGGGACGCTCTACTAAAACAAGCAAATTTGAACTGGATCTCTTAACAGATGTCGATATGTTTAATTTTATTCAAAAAGGTATCAGAGGCGGAATTAGTGCTATAATAAAAAAATATGCAGTAGCTAATGATAAATATCTAAAAAATTATGACAAAAATCTCCCATCCAACCATATTATTTATCTAGATTGTGTGAATTTGTATGGTTGGGCCATGTCAGAGCCAATGCCCTGCGGTGGGTTTCATTGGATAACTCTAGATCAATTTCTTAAAGAAACTGAAAAAGATTTACCAAAAGATATTTCATACTTTGTTGAAGTTGATCTAGATTATCGTAGTTCGTTACATGATCTACACAACGACTACCCATTTTGTGCAGAGTCTATGATGATAGATTACAGTTTACTATCACCTGAACAACGAGCTATGACAACAGCAAAAAGTTCGATCGTTAATAAGTTAGTTCCAAATTTGTTAAATAAAAGAAATTACATGATACATTATAAAAATTTAAAACAAGCAGTAGATGATGGACTAATTCTGAGAAAAGTCCATCGTGTGCTAAAATTTAATCAGTCTAGGTGGATGTCAAATTATATTGACTTAAATACCAAACGTCGTGCTGTGGCTAAGACCGACTTTGAGAAAAACTTTTTTAAGTTAATGAATAACTCGGTATTCGGTAAAACGATGGAGAAGATTAGAAAGCGAGTAAATCTTGAAATTGTTAATGATATATATCGCAGAAATAAATTAGTTAACGATGACGGTTTTGTCAGCATGAAAATATTTAACGAAAATCTTGTTGCAATACAACGACGAAAGACAAATTTAAAGTTAAATAAACCAAGATATGTTGGTGCAGCTGTACTTGATATATCAAAGTGGTTAATGTATGATTTTCACTATAATTTCACCAAAAAGCAGTGGTCAGATTCAGAGTTGCTATTTACTGATACAGACTCGCTAGTTTATAATATAAAATGTGAAGATGTCTATGAAGATATTTATAAACGCCGTGACCTATTTGATTTATCAGATTATCCGACTAGTAGTGGATTTAATGATAATACGAATAAAAATGTTATTGGTAAAATGAAAGATGAGTTTATGTTTGTGCCGGTGAGAGAGTTTGTTGGACTTCGAAGTAAAATGTACGCCGTAATTCTCGACGATAATAAACTGACAAAGAAAGCAAAAGGTATTCCTCTCGGATACGTAAAGAAATATATGAAATTTAATGATTTTAAATCAGCACTAAATAATAATGTCAGTTTTATTAAGACAAATGTAATCAGAACCAATCTTCACAAGCTCGAGACAGATAGGATTATTAAACGTGGACTTAGCAATTTCGATGATAAAAGATATTGTAAAGACGGAATTAATACTTTAGCACTTGGGCATTACATCAGTGTCTGTTAGAAAATTATTTATAATTTTCCCAATTTTGTGCAAAACTTTAAAATTTAACGTTATTCGATGAAAAACATTTATGTTTGAAAGGGAGATAATACGGTTCCAACTAGTTTAAATCGTATTTGGATTATCAGACGTAGTTAACATACATACAAATCTGATGTAACAATTTTGCTTTCTATCGTTCAAAGACATTAGAATTACTGTATACACATGTCTAATTTCGACTTAGGTAGATTAGATAGCCAGCGGAATTTCCAACTATGAAACAGATGTTCTGTATTGATTTCACTTGGGTGCATGGAATCTTCAAGGCCTGGGAAAAACCCACTATCGATTTTTCAGACTGCAGAAGTCGCTTGTAATGTATACAGCCGCTGTATTAAAGCTTCGTTTTTCTGTACAAACAGATTTATATTTTACCAAAGCAGATGTATCGTAGATTTCCCGATTCATTTATAATAACGTTTTTCAGAATCAGAAAATGTAATGCTATTCAGAATCATGCAACTGGTAAGTATATAATAATTTGTGAACATATATAAGACAGGTCTGTGGTCTAGTGCTAAAGCGTTAGATTTTCGTACTCAAGGTGTGTGGTTCGATTCCCATGATTGAGATATTATCAATTCCAATTTTTCTAAGATAATTAGGTGTACAAAATCTGTTGAACGTAGAGAGAAGGCCCGTCTGTATGTATGTACTGTCCTCAGCGATAAGTTTATATGTAACTAAAGTGCCCAGTAATTTTCCATTGAGGTTAAAATGGACAGTAATCAGTGCCAGTAATTTTCCATTGAGGTTAAAATAGACAGTTAACCAGTGCCAGTAATTTTCCATTGAGGTCAAATGGATAGTTAACCAGTGCCAGTAATTTTCCATTGCGGTCAAATGGATAGTAATCAGTATCCAGTAATTTTCCATTGAGGTCAAATGGATAGTAATCAGTGTCCAGTAATTTTCCATTGAGGTTAAAATGGACATTAATCAAAAAGTGCATCAACTACATTATCAATAAATGTCTGACCAACCTATCATTTTCAGTTGCGATGTTCATTCAGAAAAGGTTTCTAAACTAAGATATTCTTTCTCCGACAAAATTGGAACGGGTGGGGTCTCCTCTTCAAGATCGGAAAAAAATTTCTGACCACCTCCAATAAAATATTTTTAGTCTTATTTTGAGCTGAAAATGACTCCTTAATAAAATTACAAAATAAAAAGTTTTATGGGAGAATTCTCAGTTTCATCTAGGATCTGCCTATTTAACTACTACTAAACTTTGGTCAGGACATATTCAAGCTCATAAGACAGGCGATAATAAAAATCAAAGCAAACCTGGAAATTCCACTACCCACGACAAAAGTGAATACGTTCATTTCCGGGAATGGTTAGATTCTACAGAAAGTTCCTACAAAAACATCGCTGACCTAGCAGCACCGTTACATTCCATGACGCAGAAGGGACTACCAAATTAAATTTATATGGTCTGACGAGATACTTCAATCCTTTAAGATGCTGAACGATGCTTTAATAAAACTCCAGACCTTATTTCAATAGATTTCAGCAGGAAATTCATAGTGTAAGTTGATTCTAGTGACATTGTAATTAGTGCTGTGCTAAGTCAGATATTGGATATGTCGAAGAACATGCTGTGGCCTATGTTAGCCAGAAACTTTCACCGTTGGAGCAGAAGTATGCGACCATGGGAAAAGAATACCTTGCGATCATTTGTGCGCTAGACTCATTCCGATAATACTTATCAGGGTCAGCATCCCAAACCATGACTGACCACATCCACTGATTTAGTTTAATCAAATGTAAGGGATCGTGTTTGGCACTCCACTCCAGTTCACTATAAAGCACATGAGCGGCAAACAATATGCAAATGTAGATGGACTATCTGTGATATGTGTAACAGGAGTGGAATAACATTATATGCTATTGTTTACAATGTACTTCAAAACTGGTAAAAAAAAAATCCTTAGGAATATTTATGGATTCTTGGATTATTCAAACATTAATGTATTCTACTTCTTTGACATTTGTAGTATGACATTTATGTAGCCTATATGGATGGCAACTGGAGAATTTAGGAATCATATACTGGAAAGAAATTCGTAGCTGTAAGCTATATACTTGTGATTAAATGTATTTATGCACTTTCTTTCCATGCTTTTTTTAGATAAACCAATCCAGCTAACCATTTTCAAATTTTATCATTAAAAACGTTTCGTTTTCACCTATGCAAGGAGATGTTACCAGCATACTGATAGAGTACATGAAGTTGTTTCTGTTTGTAGTGAGTTAGCCAGAACATTAACTTCAACACCCTGGACATTTTATGCCAAAGACTGGACGGTTCTGCTCCCTTGGATAACGCACACATATTAAATTAATCCCTGTCATTAGCCCTTTTTAAAACAATGAGAGTAGTTCCTGAAGTTTCGTAAAATTTAGTCTAATGTTAAAATAGGAGTCTAGATAAGCGACCCCATCTCCTAAGAAATGTAGAGAGATAAGCAAATAGTGAAACTCCTCCCCAGCTTCTTCTTCTCCACATTGGTTACATGTATGGCATGTTTTTCATTCGCCAAATTCAACAAGTAAGTATGGTTCCAAGTCCTAAATTTCTGTAGCGATATTAGGTAAACATCAAAATTTGGGTCTTTTTGGAAAGTATTATAATTACTTCCCTATAACAATTCACTAATACCTTCTCATTCCATTCTTATATGTTTGAGTGTGTGTGTGTTTGTATGTGTGTGTGATTTAGATTTTTAACGTAACTTTAACAATTTTAGTCATATCGGTACGATGTCTATAGTGTGGCAGTTTATTGTGATGTCTAGCACTGGTGCATCGTGCCTCAGACATGTGGCATCATGTCCCACCCAATCCCATTATCCTGACACCAGACCGGCCAGTCCTAGCACTAACATCTTAATGCTGAGCGCCAAGCGAGGCAGCTGCTATTACCAGTGTTTTTTTAGTCTTTGGTATGACTACGCAGTGGTTCGTCCCGCATGTTTCTAGGAAATTTATTGTGCAAATTCTAAATTTTCTTGGTATTTTCAAAACCCTAGATTTCACATCCATAACGCAGAAATGACAATACTATATGATCCGAGAGTTGCAGTGGTAAATCATTTGGACTATTCACTTGAGGTATCTTTTTGTATAGCAAATGTATTGCTTTTTGTATAGCGGATGTATTGCTTTTGTATAACAAATGTATTGCTTTTTGTACAATAGATGTATTGCTTTTTGTATAACATATTATTGCTTTTCTGTATAACAGATGAGTGTCGTTTTGTATAACAGATGTATTATTCTTTTTGCATAGGAGATGTATTGCTTTTTGGCTTGCTCAACATTGTGTTTCATAGCTGGAAAATGGAAGCATTTGTATTTTAATTCACAAGAAATAGATACGGTATCAGTTTTAAAAGCACAGCAATTATTGTTCGTACACTGAAAATCATGATGTTAATTTCGTGTAGTTTATATCCAACTTCCATAATTAAGAATACTTGCAAAAAAAAGCGTTTAAATTCTGCTGAGAAAAGTTCGCATCCCTACCAAGGATAACATTGTCGTCTGCATATATAATGACCAACAATGTAAGAGATATAACAGCATCATGACCAGTAAATTCGATGTTTATTCAAATACGTTACTGCTTAAACCTTTCAGAACATTGAGAAACAATACGAATATAACTGGTGAGAGGTTCACTTTTTTTCTTACTTCGTCAAAACTACTGAGGAAATCTGATTGTTCGCCAGAACTATAGAGGAAACTTTAATGTTCGTCTGCATGCATTACATGTTACCTTATGATGTTGCGGTGTAAGTGGTAAATTGTCAAAAAAAGAAAAAAAGATTCCATTCACATCATTGTTTAGTAGCTTCTTCCACAAGTTCACCCCGTAAAAATAAAACGAATCAAGGAATCGTATCCAGATTTATTAACAGTATCACAAGCTTGATTACGTGTTTCATTGACACACAAAATTATAATTTGCTTCAAGATCATAAAATTCTGCTTATATGGATCATACGTTTTAAGTCACACCCGTTTGATTTTTGATAGGATTAAGTACACGTTTTTGTTCAAGTTTGACATATAATTTTGACTGTATTTATTGTTCTTAAAGTTATTGCTATTGTTTTCATTCACGAAATAAATTCCATAATGAAATCAATACTCCAGGGAATTCTATACATCAATACATCAAATGTTTTGGACAAATTGTTATTTAGGTCGGTCGGGTCAGGAGGTTTCCCCAAAGGATCATCGTCCTCAGTATAGGGTTCTTTAAATGAACCAGTCCTAATGCCTGCAAAATTGTTTATAAATGGTGTGGTATGAGTGGTCGCCATGTCTTCGTTCGTTTGAGTTTGAGCGATCGATCGATCGAGAGAGGTCCCAAAATAAGAACAACAATTATTTCCGTCTCTTGGTAACGGTATTCTGTAATAAAACACCAACTTTGACAAATTATTATCTCTGTAATGCCATGTTCAAGAATTAACATTTTTTTCAAATCATTAATTTTGATAGATCTAATGATGACTCAATCATCGGGTGGTAATTTCCAGACACTGGACAGTAAAAATAAATATACAAGTACGTAATATACGCATACTCATGATAATTTGTCAGTATTTTGTTGTTTTTTTTTTCTCACTTTATTACCGTAAATAATATACTACATGGATTATAAACAAGTTCTTTCAATTTCCCCAAAGAAAATAAAATCTCGCATTTTAAGTGGCATCATAAACAAATTCATACAACATAAATATGTCAAAACCGAGATCATTTACAACATTCACCCATCCACATACTATCGTGTGCGTATGACTATATATATATGTGTGTGTGTGTGTGTGTGTGTGTGTGTGGAGAGAGAGAGAGAGAGAGAGAGAGAGAGAGAGAGCATGGTTTTTAGTTTGTAACAATATCGAGCACATGTATATATAATCAACTTTCTGAATGTTGTAATCATAGTGAACCTATGACAGTCCACCTGAGTGTTTAGTACAGATTATAAAGGCGCTATTCTTTTGATAATACTTGCTCGAGAAAATAATTCTGGGGGAGTACGTTTTTGTAAGGTGGTTATGTCATCAATGGGGTGAGACAGTTCGACTGTATAAGATAGCTGCCAGTCGGAAATAAAGAACTAAGTTGTGTTTATCCACATTAAATGTCTGTTACACCCTGTGTCACGATAATAGACTCACTAATTACTTTAAAAAGTAAGAGAGGACAAGATAATGAATACATTATATGATGGCATGATAGGTCATTGCCTGGGGCTGAACGAGGCCTCAGAATGTATGTTCAGGTAATAATGCCATTCTTTCAAGAAGATGATTTATTATCGAGAGCTAATAGTCCGTTAAGTCCATAAATTACAGGACGGTGTTTCCTTTCAGTCTCAGCGTGAAACGATGGACTTACAACATGTCTTTCAACTCATATATTTAAAAGCGGTTAAAGGCTATATGTGTTTCAGCGATATGCCCTGGATGTAAACACTGAATGAATGAAGTTTTAATTCATTAAGGACGTCTAACAACACGCGTTAAAATATTGTGAGGCCGTAGTTACAAGGTTGAACGTTAGAGTGGATGTTATAGTCATAAAAGACCGATGGTGAGTAAAAATATATGTAAAATTTTTATTGGGGCAGAGACCGGTACATTGGAGTTGAAAATGAAGTAATAACGGCTATTAAGTAAGATTTTATGATAGCATCATCTCATGTTATGATATTGGTGTACCGTTCTGCATTTGTCTGGCTAGGAACGCATACCACATCTGTGGTAATGAAGGATGGTCTTTTATACGGATTCTTTGATCCAAACGATGCCCGAGGGACACCCAAAAATTATATTCCTTTAATTACGTTAAAACGGAAGTGAAAATTCATCCCAAAACACATAATGTTACTCTGCGATGTGTAATCGTGTCAGATAGTTTGTCTATCCAATTTCGTTAGGTCCTGTCAAATATCTTTTTGGACCAAAAATTTACAAATTTTCAAAAAAGTAGTTCATTATAGAATACCATAGCAAAATTATTGAGTAACATATGAAGAACTTAAAATTGCAATTGATCTTTATACATTATTTAGGTATGACGACACATTTTGCTATAAAATAGCCATTTTGTGCTTCAGCCTGAGTTATTTTTTAAATAAATT
>JAECUM010069030.1:0-13207 GCA_016617855.1 Megalonaias nervosa
ATATAGTATTATTTCTAGATGATGAACGCTCCACACAACTGAGTTAATTACAAACACATCTTTCTTGCGATTTTTCTGCTTTTATTTTCTCGCTCATGACTCAGACTCCCCACCCACCCAATGCAAACAATAAAGGCTTTCCACTACCGTACCGACATATCCTTTCGATTGCTGATCTTATGTTTATGAGTGCTGAGCTGTTTATCAATTATTTGATCATCGCTTTCGAAACGACAACAGAGCAGATCTGACAAATTTTCACTCTTCCATGGTCGAACGTGTACAGGAAGTGTTATTCAGCGCACATGTTTGTGGCGAGTTGAAGGAGTTGTGTCCCTTGTGATGTCCTTTCTGATTTGACTATACGGTAGTTCACATAATAATTTATAAACGATTATTGTTTCCATATATCTTATTCATTCACTCGAGAATTATTTATTTATTTATTTATTTATTTATTTATAATAACATGCATGAAATGCTTGCAACTTGTAGCCTTTAGCAGCAGGGAGGGTGAACAGACCACTTGTCTGAATCGTCATTTGTCTAAAACATAAGGTTCCTACGAAGGCTGAAAAAAAAATGTCAGTAACGTTAAACTGAAGCCTCTAATCGAGATTATATCCATACGGTTGAAAACGGATAATAAATCGTCTGGGTTAGCTCATTTTTGTTATCCCATCGTTGACTCTTTGTTTTTATTTTATAGTGCGTTTCGTTTACTCGCCGGGTCACTCAATATTGGCTGTTCACCCGCCCTGCTACTACAAATTAAACAGCCATTATAAATATTATCAATAATGATTGGAGAACCACACTCAGCTAGATTAGCTCGAGAGCGATTAGAGGCAATTAAAAAATATTTACCCGTCCGTGATTCTGTCAAGCAACAACTACAAGCTCGTCAGGAGTCTCAGGTGGAGTTTGCAGAAGGTGCAGAACAATTATTTAAACCGATTGTCGAACCAACAAAGAAAATTGTTACAGCAACTGAGGCAACACAGAAAGCTCTTGAAACATTACCTGTTGATATTGCTGGCCGTATTCAAGCAGCTCAACCACCACCACCACAACCTAAACCAAGAATTAAGATAATAGATAAATTTACGCCTGAAGGTATTGCTGCTGTTACGAACCTAGATAAATTACTTGATATTGCCGCGTTTGGATATTATGAAAGAAAAAAATATGTAAAACCAGAACATGTTAAATCTCTAAAACGTGCTGATTGGATCAAGGATGTATATCGCATCGCTGCTGATATTCAGGAAATCAGATCTGATGAAGATATTATTAATTTTAACAGATTTGATGAGTCTGTATACAAGCATATCGAAAAAGCTAAACAACGTAAACGACTATTACCATCACCACAACGATCACCACAACAACCACAACAACAATTTGAATTACCACGATCACCACAATTACAACTAATGGAACAAATAAAACAAAAAAAAACTAGAACAAGATAAACATTTGGAAGAATCAATGAAACTACTTCAATCACCACGACAACGACAACCAGTCAGAACAATAAGTGAAGAAGAATATCAAGATCCTGGTGCAACTGGAAGTGGTTTAGGGAGTGGTCTTATTACTTGTCCTAATAACGTCCTTGCCGATGTTGATCGACTAGAAATCCTCATTGGAGGAAAACGAGCTGGTAATAATTCTCCAGAAATAATTAATGAAGCAGCTGATATTTGTAAACGATTATTTACAGGCGGTATCATGGACATTAATGTGTATCGGTCTCTCATTAATGAAATTGCCGATGACTACCACAGTGATTGAGTATGTAATTAAATACAGTTACTATAATAAAATGATCGTACATAGTACTCAACGTAGACCAACCATGGTCAGGGTAATAAATTCACGATTACCAGTATACAAAACAACCTACGGAGATGGACTAGGTGATGTTGTTCAGGGTCTATTTAGAAGAATAGCCCCAAAAGCAATACCGATTACAAAGCAACTGGGAATGAAGGCTATTGATGTTGTTCGTGAAAAAAGCCCCAGTGTTCTTGGTAATCTTGCTGGTAAAGCATTTTCAGCAATCAAGGATAGACTAGCACGATTAATACGACGAAAACCTCAGCCACCGGTGAAACTGGCTAGCACTGAAACAATGCCTGCAAATATTAGTAAAATAATAAATCAAGCTTCTAATCAAAAACTAGCAGAGTTGGCTGATGTACCATTATCAGAAAAAAAAAAAAATATAACCGCTAGTCTGGTAGCAGGAAGTGGTCTCACTTCCCGAAGTGGTCTTCGTGTTAGACGATAGCAAATATAATAAAGATGTTCAAACGTGCATCTGATCCCGCATTCGACATTTACGCACCAGTACTCAAAGATGAGTCTGTGCGTGATTATCAATATTATTCTTATGACGCACGAATTCCAGATCAGCGTGGGAGAATTGAACTTCAGGTTCATGATACAAGAAGATATTTCTTACCCGCTGAAGCATTCATTGAGGTAGAAGGTGAAATTATAAAAACAGATAATACTGTATACACCGTTAATGTTATTGTTGGTTTTGTTAATAATGGTATTATGGCGTTATTTGACAGCGCTACGTACATGATTGACGGAAAAAATATTGAATCAATTCAGAAAGACGTCGACGTCGCCACAACGATATTGGGTTTAGCAAGATACAGCGATGATTATTCAAGATCGGCTGGTCCATCAATGATGTTTGCAAAAGATACTTCTGACGGCCCTGACAACAGACAATATGATATAAGACAACCAAGAAACTTAGCCGGCGCCGCTGACGTTGATGTAAATCCGGTGGTTCATGGTGCTAATCCAGAATTTAATTTAGGATTTGCAGTAAGTAAATCAATGTTAAAAGGTGATAGGAGAGCATTTTCATGTGCCATTCCACTTTCACATATATTTGGATTTTTCAGAAATATTAGGAAAGTTATTTATGGAGCCAAGCATACAATTGTACTTGTGCGAAAAGCCACTGATGATGATGCAATCTGGCGACCTGGTGCAGTTGATGCCGGTAGAGTAATTCTTATGAAGCTTTCATTGTGGATGCCGGTGATGACTCTAACAATATCTGAAGAAGATCGGTTACTAACTTTTATGAGTCAAGGTGGTAAATCAATGTTATCATGGTTGACAACGACCACAGATGCTATCCAGAGTAATATAAATGGTTTATTCACGTGGCAGATAGCCTCCCAGCAGGGAATTTCTGCACCGCGACATATATTCATTGTGCTTCAAAATGCTGCACGGGTAAACGATCAAGATGAAAGTATTATGATATTTGACAAACTTGGTGTTTCCGAGGTTTCCTTAAGAATAAATGGACATCAAGAACCATTCGAGGATATATTACTGAATTTCAGTCAAAATTATGTAGCACGTATATATCATCGTCTTATGTCGTTTATGGGGCGTGATCAAAATGTTGATACTGGTTTACAAATATCACAGCTGGATTTTACAACCTTATATCCGATTTATTACTTTTCACTAGAACATTTAGATTTAACCAGACAATCAGTAGTTGATATACATTTTCGAGCTCATGTTGATAGAGATATTGGAGCTATTGCCAATTACAGAGCAATCACAGTTATACTCAGCGATAAATCAATGTTACTTGAAGGTGTTGGTGGACGAATGAGTTGTTGATGCTCCAGTAGAAAATATGTAAATATTTTCCAAACATGTAATTAGATCGTTTATGAATATTATAATGTCATATAATCACGTTAGTGCTACCCTGACTCCTGGTCAGATTAAAAGGCTACAATCAGCATCAAAAAATAACTGTGGAATAAAAATATCGCTAAAAAAAAAGAACAAATGAGTGGTGCAAATAAATTATCGTTGACCGAGCGTCAATTCAAAAATTTCAATGAAGCCAAAAAATCAAACAAAGGTGTAAAACTTAATCTTTCTGCGGGAGCTATCAAAGATATTGTTAAATCTGGCGGAATTTTTCCACTTCATGCAGCTATACCAGCATTAATTGCCGCTGCAGCCCCAGCTGTTGCAAAAGCAGCTGCATTAGGTGCTGTTGGAACCGCTCCTGGAATGGCATTAAAGAAAGCAACGGATCAGTGAATAAAATCTTACAAAAAAAGGGGAAGGGTCTAAGATTGCCAGGAACCCTATATTCATGGTACGGAAAGGGTCTAAGACTTTCCGGGACAGTTCATTGATTCTACCCATGTCCAGTTTTGATTTACTCGATGCTGCTAAAAAATTAAAAATAAAAAAACTTCACAGGTGTTTTTATGCGTGATCAGTTACCAAAAAAACCAAACAATATTGAAACTGGTATTATTAATCTCGATAAAAACTCTGGTCGTGGCACTCTTTGGGTTGGATATGCAATTGATCCACGTGGAATTATTTATTTCGATTCATATGGACTAGCACCACCAAAAGAATTTTTAGAATATGTTAGCAGCGATAAAATCGCTGTGCAAAGTACTCCAATCTGGTATTCAACATTACCAACACAAACATTAACTGATCCGCCAATATGTGGTGGTGAAGTACTCGCTGTACTTGATGCTGTATCAAAATCAACAAAACCACCTCATAAAGTCGTGCATGAATATACTACGTTATCACATTTAAACATACATTAGTAAATATAATGGTAGATATTTACGGAAGATCTTCTCGTGGTAAAGCTCAGCAGCAAGGTGATTTATCTAAATATGCAACTCTTGACCAGCTCAGAAATGAGACTGATGATTTATTAAACATTACAAGTGTGGATCAAAATGAAGTCGTTATTTTTCAGGATAAACAAGGACGATTAAAGACAAGTAATATACAATTGCCAGATGTACTCATACGAATTCCTAATGCGGTTGTTAATAATATCGTTGCTTTTACTGATCAAGGTAAAATACAAGATTCCGGTAAGTCAGTCAACGATTATATCAAGAAAGCTGGTGATTCATTCACGGATCACATTGTCATGAATCAAAATAAAATTATAGACCCTGGAAACCCAGCCGCAGATACAGACGCCGCAACAAAAAAAATATGTCGATGATCAAGAATCTAAGTAAGTATTAGCCAACGGCGGTATAATGCGTGCATTTCTCAATATGAATAATAATGGTATTAATAATCTTAGAACACCAGAATTAGATTTTGATGCTGCAACGAAGAAATACGTCGATGATAAGGAAATTCCTATGACAAATTCGCTAAAAACAATCAATGACGAAATGACTACACTCAATAATACTTTTTCTAGACATGTAGAAACGTTCTTAAATTTTCGTAGAAATATAAACAAAACCATTAAAGAATTTTTGGGGGAACAACCAACCGTTGACATAAAACTCTCCGACGTTAATACGAAACTCAACGACATTGTCAGTAGAATACCTAATATTGTTCAAAAAACTAATCTGATTAAAATTCCACTCGGACAAATTAAAAATATCGTGTACACAGTAGCATCGGGGTCATCAACATAGACACCACAAAATAACACTCTCGAACATACCGCAGAAGTAACTGGGTTATACAGGCTGTCCATGTACGGTTTGGAAATTACTGCGGCCACTTCATCATCACCGAATATATATCATAATCCTCTACTGGTGATGTTAACCAAGGACATCAAAGAAAAATTTACGTTGACATCAACGGAAATGCCCCCGAGACGTTACTGGTGGTGTCTGGAATTCGTAGCTGAAACTCCTTAATTAATTACTTAACGTCATTGTATAATGGATCAAAACCAAGGACCCCAGTCCTACATCGACGTTCAACGTCACAGATACAATCAAAAATGTAAGTGTCAGATTGAATTAAAAAATATAATCGACGATTATACAGTAAACGTAAAAAAATATCGCAGACGTATGGTTGTCATTGATATAATTGTTTACTCAGTTTCCGCTATTGTTGGTGGGGCCGGATTATTATTATCAACAATAACAATGACAGCGCCTGCAGTTGTAACAATTGTCGTTTCAACTTCAACGACTATCGCAGGCGTTCTCAGTATTATAGCTAAGAAGATAGCTACATGTACAAATGATAAATTGCACGAGTATATAATAAAATTACACACAGCAGCAGCGGCGTATTCTAAATTATCGTCATATATTTCCTTGTACCTCAGTGATGGTAAAATATCTGATGAGGAGTTCGCAACGATAATGAAAACCTATGATGAAGCATTCAAAATCGCTAACGATTTTGGTGACAAAGTCACTCACAATAGCCAAGGCGAAAAAATGGAGAATTAAATAATAATAATAATAATAATAATAATAATAATAATAATAATAATAATGACTGAGTCCTCGACAGCGTCGAGAGAATTACTTCAACAGATCGTCACTAATACAGCACCGTCAAAAACTACTATGACATCATTAAGTTTGACCAATCCTGAGTTTAGCGTTAACTTTCCAACCGCAATTCCTGCAAAAGAAATAGCATTAGCACAATTGCGAGTTTATTATAGCTGGCCTAATATTAGATCAAAACCATTTGGTGGACTACAGCCAAATAATTCATTAGTATTTGCAAATAAGAATAAGCCTGATGGAACTCCCGATTGGCAAGTAGTTAGCATTCCAACGGGCAGTTATCAAATAGAACAAATCAATGATGAATTCCAGCGCAGAATTAAATCCATTACAGGAAAAGAATCAAAAATAGCAATTACTGCTTACGAACCAACATTATCAGCGGTGATTGAAATAAATTCTCCTGATTATGTTGTAGATATTTATCAAAGTTCGATTAGATAAGTATTAGGATGGCCTGAAGTTGCACCGCTTTATAAAGGCCCACCAGAACCACAACGATCTGATTTCGTTGTAAATGTTAAAAAATTTATAAAACTTCCAGAATATCGAAAAACTTATCCATTTACAGAGAATCCGGATGCTTATCGTGGTTATACACATTATACTCATTTTATAGATTTCATTCAAGGTAAGAAAGGTACAACAAAAATATCAACAATTAACGTTGAAGAAATTAACTCAAAATCAAGACCAATTAAATCTGAACATGGACGTGTACTGAATGATCTAAGAAATTTATTTTCCAGCATCAACACTTTTTATGACGATGATTTAAAAAGTCAAATAATTGAAACAATACAACATCTGAATCAAGTTGCATCAGACTTAGAATATGTAAATAAGGCTATCGTTGACAGAGAAAAAACATTAAACGTACCGGCAGATAGATTTTTTAATACTTACATAGTTAATGAAGACAGCCCAATTCAACGTGTAAGTTATAAACGTTTATTTACAACAGTGTTTCTTAAACATTATGAAATTACAGAAGAACAGCTACCAACATTTGTAATTCCGGGATTTAACTCTGAAGAGCTAAAGAAATCAGTTAATGATCTTATTGATGAACATTTTAAAAGAATATGTGATTCATGGAGAAAATTAATCCCGCCACCAACCATTCTTAAACATAATAATGATCCATACGGTGGAGGACGCCATATCTCACCTGATATTGTTAATATAACCTCAACGATCGCAGTCAATCTAATATGCGATGCAGTTGATGGTAGTTATCAAGTAGATCTTTCAAAGTCTAACCAGGCCCAGCAAGGATATATATTACATGCATTTACACCTCAAGCCCCGCCCGGGTTTTTAATTGTATCTGAGCCAATTAACCCAGTTTATCTACGTGTACATAATCCATTATTATCAAGAATAAATTTCAAACTAACCGACCAAGGAGGAAACATTCTTGACCTAAGGAATGAAGAACTAAATATTAATTTGTATGTACGCTCATAGAACGTCTGAGTAAATATTATAATTAAGAGGAAAAAAAAATAATGATTCTGAAATTTATTTATTTTTTATAACAATATATTTGAGTAATAAAATAAAATACTTCTATATTCTCCGACATAAAATCAAAGATAAAAATAGTTATTTTGTTAATCTGCAACCTCTATCTACATTTGCGGAAACTATACATTCATTATAGAAAATGTACACTTCCCCTCAAACGCAGATAGAGCCGTTATTTTTTTACTGATTTTTTCATGTCTGAGGTAATTGCACATGTAATAAAGCGAGATAACTCTGCTCTCTCTCTCTCTGCAGAGCAAATTAAACGATTATCTTCCTTACTACTACGTTTGATTTACAGACGACGAAGATATTTTGTTTTCGTTAATTATTTAGTGATTTATTTGTTCTCTGTAAGCAGTTAGCTGTTAGTGAAGCAGCAATTTGTAACAGAGAGGGATATTGATGTATCTTTTGACTCTGATAACCTTAAATTCACGTCCGTTTATACAAGTGCGTTGAATTACAAATCAAAGTTATTTTTAGCTCTTATAACACATGTATTTTGACCTAACGAACGATAACTCATACAGAAAATGTAATATGCGATTATTTTATGAATTATGTTTGAAAATTGAAGTAAATCCACGCTACAGTTCTACAATAACTGATTTTATTCTATTAGTAAATACAAGTCCAGAGTAATCACATGTGAGACAGTGCGAATAGTTATATACTTAAATTTAACTATATATTCATAAGAGATGCGGTGGCCGAGGTGTTAAGGCGTTTGCACACAGATCAACTTCTGTAGACTCGCTGTGTGTTCGAGTCTCCAAAAATGCTAAAGATATATTATCTTGCATTCGGCGACGGATGCTATTTATAATTGGGGGGTCAGGGGAATCAAAGCCATAACAGACAAAATGCACTCCCCGGGGTTTGTGTATGGAAGGGAGAGTGTACAAAATCTGTTGTGGATTTCGAGGATTCCCCGTCATCATCATTGTATATATTCATAATCATATAATCATATGTTTGTGCCGTCCAAAAATATAATCAAAATCATAATCATATGTATATATAATCATAATCATACAATCATATGTTCATTAGGATAAGTTTAGGATAAGTTAGGATAAGTTTGGGTAAGTTTATGTTTGTGCTGTTAAGTTTATGTTTGTTGTTAAGTTTATGTTTGTGCTGTCTGCAAAAAATCAAAATCAAAATCATAATCATAACCATATAATCATATGTTCATTAGGATAAGTTTATGTGTTGTGTTTGTGTCGTTAATAAAAATTACGGATCACCCTCTGAACTTTCTAGGATGTTGTTTGACAACGTAGGAGTTCACATGGGGGTTGAGTCTGTATAAATGTGTTTCGTCTAATTTCGAATATCCTCTGAGCTTTCTAGGATGTTGTTTGACAACCTAGGAGTTCACATGGGGATATATTTCGAATGCCCCTGAGCTTGCTAGAATGTTGTTTGGCAATCTAGGAGCTCATATGGGGTTGTGTTGTGATTATATGTTTTGTGAATATTTTTTATTTTAAAGAAATATTTATTATATAATGAACCATGAAAACATTAATGATATTATTTCTGCTATTGAAAAATTGAAACATGACGGAATAAAAATTTCTGATAATCTTGATCCTCAGAAAATTATGTGTGACTTTGAATTATTACAACAAAGAAAATTCGAGAATAAATACACATTGCCATCCAATTATAGATTCGTGAAATTAATTTATCAGTCTATGTTAGAATCCTTGGCAATGGTAAAAGACACACAGGTGAAGCTATTTGCACCTCTTGCACGTTCAATCGGAAAAATAAGAACTGAATTGTCTCACGAGTACGAAAGAAAAAAGATTGTGGACAATCGTGTAATGCAGTTGAGAAAAATTATGTTATTTGATTCTGTCAAAAGTGAAAGTGACACTGAGAGCAGCGACAGTGAAGGTGGACCCTTGACTGTGGTGATTGCTAAACAAAACCCCTGGCAAAATTGACAGAGTCAAACTATACAGTAAAAAAAAATATTTATTTGTTTTGTTTTTTGTTATTTTAAGTTAATAGTACAGAGTTATCTGACATATTCAAATATTATCCGCTGATTATATTTTATTGAAAATGCAGATTTGTATGTTTTATTTGCAACAAATTGTACCGATTGTGGATGTGTGCCAAAATATTTGGCAGCTGCGTTTATTGATGGAAAAGTTATTTCTTGGCCTGTTTCTGTATTTACGGCTTTAATAGTTCTTTTTTAAAATACTTTACACCTTCCTGTATTTCCACGTGCAGAATTCTGACTCTGTGTAATAGCTTGCAGGTTAGATAAATAATTATTTTTGGGATTTCCATCAATGTGATCAATTACAAGTCCATCTTCGATGACCCCATAAAAGCATTCGTATACGAATCTATGTGAGAAATAATGTTTATTTCCACTGGTATTGAATTTAAAATAACCAAATTTATCAAGATTACCGACTGGTTTTTTTAATCGACAGTTTCTGATCACACCATCACGTGATGCTTCATAATTTTTAATGATTGGATGCGCCACAAATTTGTTTTGCTCCATTTATATATATATAATATTATTTGTTTAAATCATTGTTTTGAAATCTGGCCAGATAATCTTCTACGGTTTTTATAGGAGATTTACCTGACAATGTCAAAGTATTATTTTTTTGTCATAAAATCGTTTTAATTCTCTATATTTTTTACCGCCGCATTTTACACATAACTGAGTTTTTCCTCTGACTCCAACACCACATTGCACACACAGTTTTGGTCCTAGACTACCATTTTTAACGCTTTGCATATGGTAGCAGCAGAACTCATTCACGCATGCTTTTTTACGAGGAGAAGTATATCCAATTTTGAGCCAAATACATCGATTCTTTGTTTGAATCATTATATATATACTAAAATTCAATGTAAATATTTGTCTTAATTATAATAATGGAGGAATTATCCGCCATTGAGCCTTCCACAGTCTCAGCGGGAACTAGATTTGATCTTGACAGACTATCAGAATATAAATTAGGTGCTTCGATGCAAGATCTAGCTTTAACAAATGAGGATATAACTAAACGTATCCGTGAAGCCAAGAAGGAATTTCATGACGATGGTGCGGCTCATGTGTGGTCAACATTTAGGATCGGAAATGTTGTCGATACTATAATGAATGACAAACGAGGAAGAATGATTATTAACCACCTTGATGTTCAAAAATATTTTATTTTAATAAAATTTATTGTAAGGACAGACGATGATACTTGGATTATTCGTGACAAGCGTGATCCAGTCCGCATACAGTCGGGAAATAATATTGTTCTCTTGAGTAATAAATCCAAACCCGGAGTACTCACTGGTATTGACAAACCATATTATGAACGAGAGTACCCTGTGACTGCGGTTGTCTATGCAATATATCCGCTGAATAATAAACCTGACGTTGGGGATCTCAAACCGATGAGACTGTCAGAGTCAAGAATAAACTGTGTAGCTGAACGAGTTACAGAACATTTCACAAACGCGATACGTGGTAATGGTTTAACAGATTTACGACGTAAAAAAATAAATACGTGGGCAGAAGCAGTTAAAGATACTGGAGCATCTATTAAAGATGTTGCCGAGCTGGGAAAGATATTTAAATTTCCAATAACAGTGAAGACGTTAACCGGAGAGATTTTGTATAAATCGAAATATGAATCAAGAGGAGCTTCGATAGATATCATTGATCATAATGCACATGCATGGACTATGGCAGTAACAATATTTCCACGAGACAGAACGGTTAAATTTTATGATGGTCATATATTTGATTTTATCAGGAATATCAGTAAAAGTGACCCTGTATCTGTTTGGTTATTTCAAAGTTCAGAATATGATTATTATGATCAGTTTGTACGGCCTGGTGGGGATATTTATCATGCAGAATCTCTTCATGTAGAAATGAAAAATCTTGCGCTGAAATATACTTCTGACGATGTCAAAGTTAGACAATTACTGAATAATTGTTTTACAGTTCCATCAGTTGCTGCTCACTTTGCTCAGGAGAAAAATTCGTGGAAACCGACACGATCAGAATTTCTTGAAGATGTCCAGAAAAGTTGTATTGAATATGGACATTGTGGATTATGGAATACTAAATACAAGTATAACGACGTTATCTCCGTTGATATGGTAGCATGTTATCCTGGGAGTTTTCTTGGATACGGAGGATGTTCTAAATACTTTAAGAGATTCGGACATCCGTCACACGAGATGACCAGAGTTGCAATAAACGGACCCTTACCAGATTTTGACTTAACCGGATTCGCATATATATCATCATTCGAGTTTACAGAAAATCTCCATCCGATTACTTATACTTAGTTTGGAAGACATTTTTCAGAAAAATGTTGGGTTCCAATAGTACTATTACGATATATGCTTGATGTTGGAATTTTAATATCTTTACAGGTGAGTGAAGCAATTATATCGTATCGGTCACAGAAGCAAGTTTGGTTACCAGAACCGATAGATTTAATATTGATGATGCCAGGAAAGAATTTCCTGATCTCAATGAAGATGACATTATTAAAATTACTAATAATATACGTAAATGCAGGGACGAGCACGATGAAAAACTTGCAAAAGATCTTGGTAGAAAGATAATCGGTAAGTTCAAACAAGGAGGGTCGTATGACCATAAACGACACTGTACAAGATTGATTATGGACGATGCTGAACTCGATTTTATAATCGCTGATACAACGAAAAAAAAAACACATTTATAAGTCAATGTAATGCTTATTTATCAGACGGAACCAAACTAGGTACAACTGTGAGCTGTATTGATGGTGACTCACCGCAATTTACTCATTTAAGATCTTCAATGCTAGCCTATGTTTCGATAAATCTACTGTCGATGATAAATAGATTTCCTCGTTATGCTGTCAGAGTTGCTACGGTTTCGTTTTATGTAAATCAAAAATATAAGGATTTATTAAAACCGCTACTCGGTAATGGTGAATGGGGAACATGGAGAATAAAACAAGAAAATATATTTAGTTATTCTGAATCTGCTGACGTTGAAATTAAGGAAATATATTACAAAAATAATAATCAAGTATCAAAGTCATCAGCACCATCTGTATATGATCCTGTGGCTAGACATAAAACTGTTTATCTTAACGGATGCGGTGGTTCAGGTAAAACAACACGTGCGATTAAATTATTCATGAATAATAATTCAGATATAATTGTTTTGACACCGACACATAAACTCGCCAGAGATATGAGACAACTTGGTGTCAGCGCATGTACATATCATAGTTTCTTTAGATGGCGAGGTGATGCATAGACCCCCGAACGAATGGGTGAGAAATGTATAC
>JAECUM010069031.1:0-11480 GCA_016617855.1 Megalonaias nervosa
GAAGGTGAAATTTTAAATAACGCTGTTCCTGCAGCACCAGTAGCATATGGAGCTGATGTTAGGGTTGGTTTTGTTAATAATGGTATTATGGCGTTATTTGACAGCGCTACGTACATGATTGACGGAAAAAAATATTGAATCAATCCAGAAAGACGTTGATGTTGCAACGACAATACTAGGCCTTGCAAGATACAGCGACGATTATTCAAGATCGGCTGGCCCGTCAATGATGTTTGCAAAGGATACAACTGATTTTCCAGAAAGTAGAAATGTAAATATTGGTGATGTGAGAGCTGCAGGAGGAGCTGCTGATGGTCCTGCAGTATTATCGATGAATGCAAATTTCAACTTAGGATTTGCAGTACGTAAATCAATGTTAAAAGGTGATAGGAGAGGATTTTCATGTGCGATTCCACTGTCACATATCTTTGGATTCTGTAGAAATGTCAGAAAAGTCATTTTCGGAGCTAAGCACACAGTTGTACTTGTACGAAAAGGCGATGATAATGATGCAATCTGGCGACCTGGTGCAGTTGCTGCTGGTAAAGTAATTCTTACAAAACTTTCCCTGTGGATGCCAGTGATGACTCCGTCAATATCCGAAGATGACCGGTTGTTATCTTTCATGAGTCAAGGTGGTAAATCGACGTTATCGTGGTTGACTATGACCACAGATGCTATCCAGAGTGCAATTGATGGTTTATTTACATGGCAAATAGCATCACAGCAAGGTGTTTCTGCACCGCGACATATATTTATTGCGTTTCAAAATAATGCACGAATAAACGATCAAGATGAAAGTATAATGATATTTGACAAACTCGGTGTTTCTGAAGTTTCATTAAGGATAAATGGACATCAAGAACCATCCGAAGATATATTACTGAATTTCGATCAAAATCATGTAGCACGTGCATATCATCGATTAATGACATTCATGGGTCGTGATCGAAATATTGATACTGGTTTACAAATATCTCAGTTAGATTTTACAACGCTGTATCCGATTTATTACTTTTCACTAGAACATTTAGATTTAACCAGACAATCTGTTGTAGATATTCATTTTCGAGCTCGTGTTAATAGAGATGCTGCAGCTGTTCCTAATTACAGAACAATTGCTGTTATACTCAGCGATAAATCGATGTTACTCGAAGGTGTTGGTGGACGAATGAGAGTTATTGATGCTCCAGTAGAAAATATGTAATTAGATCATTCATAATATTAATAATGTCATATCATCACGTTAGTGTGAGTCTGACTCCTGGTCAGATTAAAAGCTGCAATCAGCATCAAAAAATAATTGTGGAATAAAAATATCGCTAAAGCGAGAACAAATGACCGGTGCAAATAAACTATCGTTGACTGAGCGTCAGTTTAAAAACTTCAACGACGCTAAAAAATCAAATAAAGGCGTCAAACTTAATCTTTCCGCGGACGCCATCAAAGATATTGCTAAAACAGGTGGTATATTTCCACTTCTCGCAGCAATACCAGCATTAATAGCAGCTGCAGCATCAGCTGTTGCAAAAGCAGCTGCGTTAGGCGCTGTTGGAACAGCTGCTGGAATGGCGTTAAAGAAAGCAACCGGAAAAGGAATCAAAAAAAAAGGAAAGGGTCTAAGATTACCAGGGACTCCACACTGGTACGGAAAAGGTTTAAGATTACCAGGGACTCCACACTGGTACGGAAAAGGCCTAAGATTACCAGGGACAGTTTACTAATAACACCCATGTCCAATTTTGATTTACTTAATGCTGCTAAGCAATTAAAAATAAAAAATTTCAGAGGTGTTTTATGCGCGATCAATTACCTACCGTTGCAATGCAACATGAAACCGGTATTATTAATCTCGATAAAAATTCTGGCCCAGGCACGCACTGGGTAGGATATGCAATTGATCCACGTGGAATTATTTATTTCGATTCGTATGGATTAGCACTACCGAAAGAATTTCTTCATTATGTCAGTAATAATACTGCTCCAATCTGGTATTCAACGCTACCGACACAAAAAATAACTGATCCTCCAATATGCGGCCGTGAAACCCTCGCTATGCTTGATGCTGTATCAAAATCAACAGCACCGCCTCATAAAGTCGTACACGTGTTCACTACGCTACGTCATAGTACTTAAACTGATATCAGTAAATATAATGGTAGATATTTACGGAAGATCTTCAGGTAGAGCTCAGAAGGTCGATTTATCTAAATATGCAACCATTGATCAGCTCAGAAATGAAATCGATGATTTATTAAATATAACGAGTGTGGATCAAAATGAAGTCGTCGTTTTTCAGGACAAACAAGGATGATTAAAAACGAGTAATATACAACTACTAGATGTTCTTGTACGAATTCCCAACGCGGTTGTTAATAATGTCGTTACTTTCACTGATCAGGGTAAAATACAGGATTCCGGTAAGTCGGTTAACGATTACGTTAAGAAAACTGGTGATGTATTTACCGGTGACGTTATTATGTCAGGAAGAAAAATTACGTATCTTGGAGATCCAATCGCAGATACAGACGCAGCAACAAAAAAATACGTCGATGATCAAGAATCCAAATACGTGTCAGTGCGCGGTGGTACAATGCGTGCATTTCTCGACATGAATAATAATGGTATTAATAATCTCAGAACATCAGAAACAGATTTCGACGCCGCAACGAAGAAATACGTCGACGATAAGGAAATTCCAATAACTACTTCATTAACGACTATCAATGATGGAATTGCTTCATTTAGAACTGAATATTTTAATCATGTACAAACATTTCTAAATTTTCGTAGAAATATAAACAGATCTATTAACGAATTTTTTTGAACTCCACCTACTGTTATTATTAATCTCGCTGACATTAACGCAAGACTCAACGATATCATTAGTGGTATTCCTAATATTATTCAAAAACTAATCTCGTTAAAATTCCTCACAAGCAGATCATTAATATCGTGTACACAGTCGCATCAGGAAAGGCAACATGGACACCGGAAAATAACACTCTTAAACATACCGCAGAGGTCACTGGTATATACAGATTATCTATATTTTGTGCTGAAAAATTTACTATATTTACCACATTTACATGGCGTCATTCAACCGATGATTTTTCTGGAACTGTGTCTATAGTGTTAAATAAAGATGTCGAGGAAACGTTTATGCTAATAGCGAATGATAAAAAGTTAACCGCAGCGACTTATTGGTGGTGTATTGAATTTGTAGCTGAAACTCCTCAATTAGTTACCTAGATAAATATAATGAATCAAGAGTCATTTATCGACGTTCAACGTCACAGATACGCTCAAGTATGTGAGTGTCAAACCAAACTAAAAAATATCATCGACGATTACACGATAAAGGTAAAAAAATATCGGCGACGTATGGTTGTTATTGATATAATGGTATACTGGGTTTCTGCTGTTATTGCTGGAACTGGATTATTACTATCAACAATAACGATGACAGCGCCTGCAGTTGTAACGATTATTGTTTCAACGGCAACAACATGCGCAGGTATTTTCAGTATTATCTCTAAAAAAAATATCTACGTGTACGAATGATAAACTAAACGAGTATATAATGAAACTGCACACAGCAACAGCCGCATACACTAAATTATGCTCGTATATTTCAGCGTATCTCAGTGATGGTAAAATATCCGATGAGGAGTTCGTAACGATAATGAAAACCTACGATGAAGCGTTCATAATCGCTAATGACAATAACGGAAAGATGGAGAATTAAATAATAACGATAATAATAATGTCAGAGTCGCAATTACTTCAGCAGATAGTAGCTAATACAACGCCGTCAAAAACTACTATGATATCATTAAGTTCAACCAATCCTGAATTTAGCGTTAATTTTCCGACTGCAATTCCAGCAAAGGAAATAGCATTAGCGCAATTACGAGTTTATCATAGTTGGCCTAATATTAGATCAAAACCGTTTGGTGGACAACCAGCAAATAATTCACTAGTATTTGCGAATAAAAATAAACCGGATGGAACACCTGATTGGCAAGTTGTTGGAATTTCAACGGGCAGTTATCAAATAGAACAGATTAATGATGAGTTCCAACGCAGAATTAAATCTATCACAGGAAAAGAATCTAAAATAGCGATTACTGTTTATGAACCAACACTATCTGCGGTTATTGAAATAAATTCCCCTGATTACCTCGTAGATATTTATCAAAGTTCGATTAGATCAGTGTTAGGATGGCCTGAAGTCGCACCTGTTTATAATGAAGTTTCAGAACCAACTAAAAATGAGTTTAAAACGAGTGAAGAAAAATTCATTAAAGATCCAGAATATCGAGGAAAAGTTCCATGGAGTCATATAGCATTTGAATTTGATCCAAACGACGATATATATTACTTTACCGATTTTTACGGTAAAAGGATCCCCAAGATGACTAGATCAACATTCAAAATTACACAAGAGGGGAGGAGGTATCGAGAAAATGTTGATGTAGAATTATTTAAAGAATTTTTAGATTATCTTAAACCCGAATACGATAAAACGTTTAATGATTTAAGAAATTTACTTATTTCATTATCTCAACATTATGATCATAATGTCAAGCAGCAAATAATCGAGTCAATAAAACATTTAAATGGTATCTTATTCGATTTATACATCGCCAATCGAAGTATTATAAACACTGCGACTAAACTCGGTAGTATTTACACAGATCTAAAAATGAGACAAGTATTTCTTGATCATTATAAAATAACAGAAAAAGATTTACAAACATTTGTTATACCAGATTTAAATAACGCTGAAATGAAGAAATCATTAAGTAATCTTATTGAAGAATATTATCCGGGAATAATTGAATCGTGGAGAAAAATAGCCCCACCACCGGTTATATTAAAACACAATAACAACCCCTTTGGTGCCGGTAGACATATATCACCGGGCATTGTAAACATAACAACAACAATTGCAGTCAATCTGGTATGTGATGTTATTGAAGGTAGCTATCAGGTAGATCTTTCTAAATCTAGCCAAGCTCAGCAAGGGTACATATTATTCAGTTTTAGTCCGATTGTCCCTCCAGGTTCGTTAATTGTGTCAGAACCAATTAATCCCGTTTACCTGCGAGTTCATAATCCATTTCTGACAAGAATAAATTTCAAACTTACAGACCAAAATAATAGAATTCTGGACACGAGGAACGAAGAATTGAATATAAACATGTATGTACGCTCATAGAGCGTTATCATATAATGCGTTTTTATAACAATATCCGGATGTTTATTCTTTTGTTTACATAAAATCCGTACACAATGAAATCTAGAAAGCTGTGGCTGCATATTGATTATTTCATAACAACTGTGCGTAAAGTTATTTTAAGACCGCTATATATTATAACTAAATCAATATCCGCTGTTACAGCCCACGCATAGACTCAGTTTTATACAGAATTATATATATTTTGGAAACTATAAAATCTCATTTTAGACAGAAAAATATGGTTTTTGTTAGAGAATATTGTAGTTTTTAGGAATGACTGACAAATTGTTAAGCTAAGGTTATTGGTAAACACATGCTAACTTTTTCAATATGTACTTATAACAAGGTCCGATAGCTCAGTTGATAGCGTGTAGAAACTCTCATCCGGAGGGTCATGGTTCGAAACCCAAGAAGGATAAATTATCTGCGGGGGGCGATTTTATGCCAAAATTTATAATTTATTGGGGGCTCCAGCCACCCCCGTCTTCAGAGTACACCAATCCACTACGTCAACACGTGGTGGATTCACTTTTGTGAATAACCCATTGGTTGATCGTTATGGGTTGGTGTGCTAGCGTGAAGACGGCATTTTTCATCATCTCATCATCATATCATCTCATCATCATATCATCTCATCAAAATATACAGCGGGGGTGATATGAGGTCGTGACCTTGTGACTTCACTAAAGGGGTACCCCACACAGGGGCCATTCCAAAAGACACAATCGCAAACTAAAAATAAACCTAATGAGATTCCAGGTCACAAAGACCAATCAGCCTTTGAGTTCTTAGAGTTTCGGTTACGGATATCTAGGAATTCTTGTAAGGCAACAATAAACAGAATCTGATTGGTCACAAAATAAGACCTACACGTACAGACAACCCTCTGAGCCTCTAAAGTTTCGGTTACGGATATTTAGGGGTCTCTTGGGGGGAAATGTCTAAACAAAGATTCTGAACCTCATTAGGTTTATCTGATACAACTATGGAATGGTAGACCGAATGTCACCCCGCGCTGTATATTTTTGTTTATTTTTATATTAAATATAAAAAATAAATATATATAATGAACCATGAAAACATCAATAATATTATCTGTGCTATTAAAACACTAAAACATAACGGAATAAAAATATCTGATAATCTCGACCCTCAGAAAATCATGTGCGATTTTGAATTACTGCAACAGAGAAAATTTGATAATAAATATACACTATCTTCAAACTACAGATTCATAAAATTAATTTATCAATCCATGCTTGAATCACTAGCCATGGTAAACGACAATCAAATAAAGCTATTTGCACCTCTTGCACGTTCTATCGAAAATATTAAATCCGAACTGTCTCACGAGTACGAAAGAAAAAAGATTGTGGATAATCGTGTAATGCAATTAAGAAAGATTATGTTATCTGATTCTGTCAATGCTGAGAGCGGTGAAGATGAACCCCTGACAGAGTCAGTGACTGTAATTATGGCTAAACAAAACCCTTGGGAAAATTAACAGAGTCGAACTATTTGTTTTTGTAAGAATAGAGAGTTAGATATATTCAAATACTATTCGCTGATCGTATGTTTTCGAAAATGCAGATCTAGTAATATTATCTGCAACGAATTTTACTGAAGGTGGTACTATGTCAAAATATTTGGCAGCAGAATTAATTGACTTGAACACAATTTCTTCACCATCTACATTTACAGATTTAACAGATCTTGCAAATCGTGCGCCACCAGTGTTTCCGGATTTACAATTTTGACTCTGTGTAGTAATTCGTAGATTTCCAAGTGAGTTATCAAGCTTATTGCCGTTGATGTGGTCAACCACATATCCATCTTTGATTATTCAAAAAAAACACTCGTATGTAAATCTATGTGAGTAATAATTTTTATTTCCTTTGGTATTAAACGCAAGATAACCAGTATTGGTAACACTACCTACTGGTTTTTTCAATCTGCAGTTTCTAATCACGCCATCACGAGATGCTTCATAATTGGTAAGGATTGGATGTGACACAAACTCATTTTGTTCCATTTATATATAATACTATTTGTTTAAATCATTATTTTTTTTTTGAAAATCTAGCCAAATAATCTTCTTCGGTTTTTATAGGAGAGTCAGCGTTATTTTTTTTGTCATAATATCGTTTTAACTCTCTGTATTTTTTACCACCGCATTGCGCGCACAGTTGAGTTCTTCCTCGCACTCCAGCACTACACATAATACACGGTTTTGGTCCTAGACTTCCATTTCTGACACATTGCATATGATAACTACAGTATTCATTCACGCATGATTTATTACAAGTAGAAGTATATCCAATTTTGAGCCAAGCACATTTGTTTTGTGTTTCAATCATATACAAAAGATTAATGTTCAATTAAATATATACTTGCCCTAATTATAATATGGAGGAATTATCCGTTATTGAACCTTCCCCTGCTAGATTTGACCTTGACAGACTATCAGAATATAAACTCAGTACTTCGATGCAGGATCTGGCATTAATGGATGAGGATGTAACCGAACGTATTCGTGAAGCAAAAAAGGAATTTCGTGACGATGGTGCAGTTCATGCATGGTCAACATTCAGAGTTGGAAATGTTACTAATATGATGAATGACAAACGAGGAAAAGTAATTATTAATCACCTTGATAATCAAAAATATTTTATTTTAATAAAATTTATTGTAAATACAGAAGAAGATATTTGGATTATTCGTGATAAGCGTGATCCAGTCCGTGTGCAGTCCGGGGGTAATATTGTTCTTTTAAGTAATAAATCAAAACCCGGAATACTTACTGGCATTGATAAACCCTACTATATACAAGAGTTATCCAGCAACTGCAGTTGTATATGGAATATTTCCGCTGAATGATAAACCTAATGTTGCGGATCTGAAACCGATGAAAATATCAAGAATAAACTGCGTAGCTGAACGAGTTACAGAACATTTTACAAATGCGATACGTGGTAATGGCTTAACTGATTTAAGACGTAAAAAAATAAACAAATGGGCAGAGTCCGTTAAAGATGCTGGTGCATCTATTAAGGATGTTGCTGAACTAGAAAAGTTATTAAGATTTCCAATAACAGTAAAAACACTAACCGGAGAGATATTATACGAACCAAAATATATAAAAAATGGAAACCCTATAACAATCGTTGATCATAATGCACATGCATGGACTAATGCTGTAACGATATTTCCACGAGATAGAAAAGTTAAGTTTTATGACGGTGATATCTTTGATTTTATTAAAAATATCAGCAAAAGCGACCCTGTGTCTGTTTGGTTATTTCAGAGTTCGGAATATAATCATTATGATCAGTTTGTACGGCCTAACGGTGATATTTATCGTACAGAATTTCTTCATGAAGAAATGGAACATCTTGCATTGAAATATACCTCTGATGATGTCATAGTTGGACAATTACTGAATAACTGCTTTACCGTACCATCGGTTGCTGCCCATTTCGCTCAGGAGAAAAATTCATGGAAAACGACACGATCGGAATTCCTTGAAGATGTCAAGAAAAGCTGTATAGAATATGGTCACGGTGGGTTATGGAACACCAAATACAACCATAGTGATGTTATCTCAGTTGATATGGTAGCGTGTTATCCTGGGAGTTTTCTTGGATATGGAGTATGTTCTAAGTACTTTAAGAGATTCGGACATCCTACACATGACATGACCAGGGTTGCGATAAACGGACATTTACAGATTTTGACTTAACCGGATTTGCTCATGTAAAATTATTCGAGTTTGCAGAAAATCTCCATTCGATTACTTATGCTTGGTTTGGAAGACATTTTTCAGAAAAATGTTGGGTTCCGATAGTACTATTGCGGTATATGTTTGATGTTGGATTTTTAATATCGTTGATAGTAACTGAAGCGATTATATCGTATAATTCACAGAAGCAAGTTTGGTTACCAGAACCGAACAGATTTAATATCGATGATACCAGAAAAGAATTCCCTGATATTGATGAAGATCATATTATTAAAATAAATAAATGCAGAAACGAATACGATGAGAAATTTACAAAAGATCTCGGTAGAAAGATAATCGGTAAATTTACTCAAGGTGGTTCATACGATTATAAACGAGCGTGTACAAGATTGATTATGGACGATGCTGAATTAGATTTTATAATCGCTGATACAACTGAGAAAAATACGTTTATAAACCGATGTAATGCTTATTTATCAGATGGAACGAAACTAGGTACCATTGTGAGCTACCTTGATGGCGAGTCACCACAATTTACTCATTTAAGATCTTCGATGTTAGCTTATGTTTCGATAAACCTACTATCGATGATAAATAAATTTCCCCGTTACGCCGTCAGAGTCGCTACGGATTCATTTTATGTACATAAAAATATAAAGATTTATTAAAACTCGGTAATGGTGAATGGGGGACATGGAGAATAAAACAAGAAAATATATTTAGTTATTCTGAATCTGCCGATGTTGAAATTGTGGAGACATATTACAGAAATAATAATCAAACATCAAAGTCATCTGCACCATCTGTGTACGATCCTGTATCTAGACATAAGACTGTTTATCTTAATGGGTGTGGAGGGTCAGGTAAAACAACTCGTGTAATTAATTTATTTATAAATAATACATCAGATATAATTGTTTTGACACCTACACATAAACTTGCTAGAGAAATAAAACAACGAGGAGTAAAATCGTGTACATATCACAGTTCTTTAGATGGTGCGGAGACACATGGACCCCATCGCGGATGGGTGAAAAATATATACCTAAATATATTATATGGGATGAGATATGCACGGTGTCGTTAGAAACACTAAAAACATTTCTTGAATGGTTATTGACAAAGAATACTGCTGTGATTATGTGCGGCGATCATGGTCAACCACCACCCTTTGTTGGAGAGTCTCCACATGAATGGCTAAAGAATAACGTAAATTATTATGAAGAAATACATAATGACCATAGAGCTATCGATGAACCACTGAAGGAATTTAAAAGATTAATCAGACTTCAGCCAGACAGAGTACAATGTGAGATAATGCGAGGAGTAATTCCAGAGACTTCTATGAATGAATTTTGGGCTTTATGGAATCCCACTGATTTAATAGTCGCGAGTAGAAGGATAGTTCGTGATGAACTACAGGATAAATTATTTTTGTTACATAAAGAAAAGTTTTCAGATCTACCTGTACCTTTGTGTTATCGCCCCTCAGATACTCGACGACAGAATATTGATGTTGAAATACCAGGTACCTTGGTTCCACCAAGGGTACAGAATCTTGTCTTGAATGATATTATTTTAGTCGATATTAATGTCGTTGAGAATGCGCTGAATATGAATAAATCGCCGTGGACGTTAGGTTACGCTATAACGATTCACTCGTCACAGGGATTAACTATAACTGATACTAAAATCTGGATTATAGATGATCGGATCGAATGGTCGAATTTAGTTTATCTCGCAGTTTCTAGGGTCAGGAGAATATCTCAACTACATAGGGTTATTATGAATTTTATAAAAAATAATGATCAAGCTGTTAATAATGACGTAATAAGAAAAAAACTATCTGGTTATAAACAGTTTGACAAAAAAAATAATCATGACTTTGATATTGATGTTGAATTTATTATAAAACTAAAACAACTACAGAATAATAATTGCGCAAGTTGCAACTGTAATATGTCATGGCAGTATTCGAATAATAATCCAAGACAATTTACTGTAGACAGAATTAATAGTGATCTCGGTCACACACGTGAAAATGTAATGCTGACTTGTCTTGAGTGTAATCGACGTCGAGGCTCTGGACGTTTACAAAATTGAGCTTGGTGGTAATTGCGTATCCTCAGGAATTACTTGTAATTGTTCACGAACAAATCCACTTTGAGGGGCTGTAGAATCTAGTCTGTATATTGGAGGTCTACCAGTGGATCTAACCACGCTAGAAATTTTATGTGTAGTCACACTCCAGATAGGATCGGTTGCTCTTTTTTAACCACCTTCAAGTTCGCCAGGTTCATATAAATATCTAACTGTAACATTACCTAATACTGGTTGAGAGAAAGATTCATGTCGTTGTATTGGTATATATTTTTTTTTTTGATCGCATTAGAAGGTTTCATGGAAGTTGCACGAGTAATTTCATTATTCAACGCAGCTATCACACTCGGTAATCTTACAACCCATTCACGAGATCTATCTTTGAGGTCAGTAGAT
>JAECUM010069034.1:0-19402 GCA_016617855.1 Megalonaias nervosa
TAGCAGGTACCTCGGGAGGTCTCCATTTTCTCATAAGAACTCCATTTTTAATGAAGTAACAGACAGGCACTTCAGTTGCTTCAGTTTCACTAACGGCCCGCTGAAGCAAACAGGAAATCTCAGGATCCTTCTCCTGTTCGACGACAAGTGATTGTCGTTTACCACCCTGATCAGATAAAAGAGAATGAGTATTCAAAAGAGGATCACTATGATCAATACCTTTTGACTGATCCAAATTAGAAGTGAAAGTGACCTCATCAAAAGCCTGATCAATACATGTGTCAGATAAAGGAATACATTCCTTATCAAAATCATTCTCAAGAGCTTTCTTTGCCATAGCTCTGGTAACTGCACAAGCTTGGAATAAATCAGGGATTTCTTTTTCAATAGGATCAACTTTCTGATCCAAAGAAGGCTTGTCAGTTACAAGTGGATTAACCACAACCTTGTCTCCAGCTAAGTCATTGCCTAGCAACAAATGAATACCCTCAACGGGTAAAGTAGACACTACACCGACTGTCACAGGTCCTGAAACTAAGTCTGATGACAAATTAACAGAATGGAGAGGAACATTAACAAAGCCGTACTCTTACTCCCTGAATGAGAACACTCATTAGAACAGGTCTTCTCAGAAGAAGGCAAAATACCGGAAACTAAAAGACTCTGAGAAGCTCCTGTATCCCTCAAAATTTTAATAGGGATAGGATTGGCCAAATCACCCAAGAGTGATATAGAACCCTTCAACATGAATGGTTCAAAATTCTCCAAAACACAATCAGACTGAGGTTTTTCAAACCCAACAAATGTATTGTTTTCAATACATGACTGTGACCTTGACCTCTTAGAAATAAGAGCATTTGGGATAGGGCTATCTGGATTCTGATGCCTATATTTCAATTTGAAGTAATCAGAAATGACGTGTCCTTTTTTCTTGCAATAGGTACACGTAGGAACAGACAAGGATTTTGAATCAAGTCTCTCAGAGACTTGATTTTTAGAATTTGTGCCAGATTGAGTTTTACTGAGAGTCGTATTTGATTGAAACATCTTTCTATCAGTAGACTGCTGAGTGAAAGATTTGCTTACAGCAGGAACTTTATGAGTTAAGGAATACTTATCAGCAGCAAGAGCAGCATTTTCCAAGGTTTTGACCTCATGATCTTCAAGGTGATTTTTGATATCACTAGGAATACAGTTTTTAAACTCTTCAAGTAATACCAGTTGTTCGAGTCTTTCATAATCATGTTCAATGTTCTCAGACAGACACCATCTCTTGAACAACTGTTCTTTTTCTCTAGCAAATTCAACATAAATGTGTCTAGTTTCTTTTTTTGTAGTTTCTGAACTTTTGCTGATAAGCCTCAGGGATTAACTCGTAACCCTTCAAGATGCATTCCTTAACCAAATCGTAATCAGAACTTTGTTGTACTGACAGAGATATATAGATATCTCTGGCCTTGCCATAAAGTACACTCTGCAACAATTGAGTCCAATACTCTCTTGGCCATTTTGAATTCTCAGCAACTTTTTCAAAAAGAAAATATTTATCTACTTCCTTTTCACTAAAAGGGGGAACTAACTTGATATTTCCTAAAATGTTAAAATTTGAATTTGCACGGAAAGTGGAATCGTGTCTGTAACTTGCCAGGTCCAATTCTTTCATTTTAATTTGCATCTGTCTCTCTTTTTCCCTTTCTTCTAATTGCATTTGTTTATTTTGTAATTCTATTTCTTTATCTTTTTCATCCTTCTCTTTTTGCATCTGTCTCTCTCTCTCCCTTTCTTCAAATTACATTTGTTCCTTTTGTAATTCTATTTGCCTTTCTTTTTCCCTTTCTTCAGATTGTAATCTCATTTGTTCTTTTTGTAATTCTATTTGTCTTTCTTTTTCCTCCTTTTCAAATTGTAATCTCATTTGTTCTTTTTGTAATTGTATTTGTTCTTTCTGTAATTCTATTTCTTTATCTTTCTGATTCTGAAGCTCGAGCCTCCTTAACTCTATTTCCATCATGTATTTCATTTTCAGTTCCATTTTCTTAGTGTCAGAGTCTGTCATAGACTTACTGACAGATGCCAAAACACTTTGGTCAAAAATATTCTTTCCTACCAAATACTGAATTAAAATATTTTTGATTTCTTGTTTTGTAAAGGAAGCTTTTGCTTCAAAAAGATCATACTTTCTGGCAAGTTCAAGCAACTCATCCTTTTTCAAACTATCCAACTGTTCTTGAGTTGGACTAGAAAGAAAACTCTCCATTTTTGACATTGTGAAAGAAAGCCTGTTGTTTTCACTAAAATTTCAAGAAAATGGGATTTGAACTAGGGGAATTTCAATTTCAATTTTTACCAATTTCATAAATCAACCAATTTCATATATCAGCCAATTTCCTAGATCCCGGACAAGCCCCCAGTTTCTTTATGTTACGTATCGGCTCGTTCAAAGTAACACAAAGAAAGAGTGACAACAAGCTTTGTAAATTTTAACAAAAATAATTTATTTCCCTAGAAAACACGGTGAAAAGGTAAATAGATGAAACAAGACTTACGATTTACGAAGAAGATTCCAAAAATTTGTTCTAAATTTGTAAAAACACATAAGTCCTGTGAACAAACAGTTCTAATTTGATATAGTCTGAATCTCAGTTCCGATCCAAGATGGCGGATGATGACGTCAGACGAAGGCTAACACAGAATGTCCAGAATTTTCACTGTAAAGCACAATTTGTATTGTTCTGTTCCGATTTAGAAATAATTTCATCAAATGTCTTTGTCCAAAGCCAGTAGTGTTGTTCTCCGGGAAAATAATTATTTAGAAAGTAGATGAAATACAGCTACCACCACTAACAACACACATGTTGTTCCTCGTACGAATGCACAACTCTTTCCTGCACAGAAATACCTTTCTTAAGGTATTATAAACTCTGTAAGATGTTATGATGTGACTCTGAACTACGACTGACTACGACCACGACTACGACTGAATATTTCTTACAGGTAACTGAGCATTTAAAACAAGCTAATACGTCATTTCATGTACACATGCACGAAAGACGCGTGTGATTTCGAAATCACATCTGGGTATTACAAAAGCGTAAACAAGTAATAACGTGGTCACAGCCAATCATTTACATAGCTCTTTCTCACTGTTTACTTGATACGAAAAACCATCATGCAAAAATCGTGCTTACACGAGTCACATTTACGTTTTAAATAAATACGATGTTTCTAATAAACTATTAGACCTTGCTAACATAATCATCACAATAATAATAATAACATTTAGTGATATAAAAATAAAATAAAAATGAAACAAAGAATTAGAAGAATTTAAATTTTAACACATATGTAATTTAACTACAGGGTCGTAACACTTTCCCCCATAAAGAAAAAAAAGAAAGATTTATGTAATAAAGCTTTCTTTTTCACCAGATGTAAAATATACATGAGGTAAAAGAATTACACAAGAAGAACTCTTATGAATTATACAAAGATATATATGAACATGATATATTTTTATACACCGGAAAGTGCATCTGCAATTAAATTGTCTTTTCCTTTGATGTGCCTGATGTCAAGATTATACTCTTGCAAAAATAAACTCCATCTCAACAGTCTTTGATTCTTGTTTTTCATCCTGTCGATGAAAGTAAGGTGGTTGTGATCACTAAACACAACAATCGGAGAAGGAGCCGAGCTAACAAACTTCAAAATGCTGTAATGCCAGTATTAAAGCCAAGCATTCCTTCTCGATTGTTGAGTAGTTTCTTTGGTGTTTATTTAATTTCTTAGAGAAGTAACACACTGGGTGTTCAACACCATTTCTATCATCTAGAATCAATACTGCTACAACCCAAACATCACTTGCATCCACAGATAGTTTGAATGGTTGACTGAAATCTGGAGCTGTTAAAACTGGTGCACTTTTATGTATGGCCTTTAATCTATCGAAAGCCTCTTGACATTTTTCAGTCCAAAGAAACTTGTTTTTCTTTCTCAACAAGTCTGTCAGAGGTTCAACAATATTAGAAAAATCAGAACAAAATTTGCGATAGTACCCAGCCATACCCAAAAATCGCATCAGCTGTTTTTTACTGACAGGCACAGAAAATTCAGAAATAGCCTTGACCTTAGCATCTATAGGTTTAATTTGACCATGTCCCACAATATGTCCTAGAAAAGTAACACAAGCACGGCAGAACTCACTTTTAGATAAATTAATAGTCAAATTTGCATCCTTGAGTCTGTCGAAGAACTTCCGAATCGTGGCTAGATGTTCTTTCCAGGTGTTGTTGTAGATGATGACATCATCAATATAGGCATCACAATTGTCTAGACCAGAAGTAATCATATTCATAAGGCGTTGAAAAGTACTTGTAGAACCCTTCATCCCAAATGGCATTACTTTATACTGGTAGAGTCCATCTGGAGTCACAAATGCCGAAATTTCTTTTGCTCTTTCCGTTAACGGAATTTGCCAAAAACCCTTCAGAAGGTCGAATTTAGTGACGTATTTGGCATTTCCAATTTTGTCGATACAATCGTCGATTCTTGGCAATGGAAATGAGTCTGTTTTTGTCATACTGTTCACCTTCCTATAATCCGTACACATTCGGAAAGTTTTATCCGGTTCGGAACAAGAATGCACGGTGAACTCCAATCACTCTTACTGGGCTCTATAAAATCATTTTCCAGTAAATACTGAATCTCTTTTTTCATGTATTCCTGTTTAAAAGGATTCATCCTGTATGGTTGTTGTTTCATGGGTTTTGAATCAACTATTTCAACGTCGTGAAAAATTTTGTTTGTCCTTGTAGGTATGTCTGGAAACAAGTGTTCATATTCAGACAATAATTGTTTAAGTTCACTTTTTTCTTGATTTTGTAAATGAGAAAGTTTCTGATCTAGATTTTCCATAACTTCCGAATTCCGAAGACTGGTTGTTCCAAGATTAGTAGAATCCAACTGAACTCCTTCATTCAAATCCTCAGTTGGCGGGACAGGTACAACTAAATTAATTGCATGATTTACCTGGCTATTTCTTTCAACATACTCTCTTAACATATTGATGTGGCACAGTTGTTTTGGTTTTCGCCTATCAGGAGTATTTATAATGTAATGTAAATCGCTTACTTTCTTTTCAACCGTGTATGGACCATAATATTTTGCCTGAAGAGGATTTTGTGGAATGGGCAAGAGAACCAGGACTGTCAACAGATTGAAAACTCCTATCCCTTGAGTTTTTATCATATCTTAACTTCATCTTTGAGTAGAGTGCAAATTTGCTCTTGCGACCTCACAAGCCTTTGACAATTTATACTTGAAATCAGAGACATAATCAAGAAGACTAAGTTCTGTTTCTTCATTTGAAAGAAGTTCTCTTTCAATAACTTTAAAGGTCCACGCACAGTATGTCCAAATACCAGTTCAAAGGGACTGAACCCTAGAGATTCCTGAACGGACTCTCTAACTGCAAACAAAAGTAAATGAATGCCTTCATCCCAGTCTTTACCTGTGTCAAAACAATATGATTTCATCATGTTTTTCAGAGTTTGATGAAATCGTTCCAAAGCCCCTTGGCTCTCAGGATGATAGGCAGACGATTTGAACTGTTGAATGCCCAATTCATGCATGGCTTGCTGGAAAATTCCAGACATGAAATTTGACCCTTGATCCGATTGGACTAATTTGGGAAGGCCAAATTGAGTAAAGAACTTTATCAAAGCCTTTACTATATTTTTGGTTTTAATATTCCTCAAAGGAATTGCCTCTGGGAATCTTGTTGACGCACACATTATGGTCAACAAATATTGGTTGCCTGACTTGGTCTTTGGTAAGGGACCAACACAATCTACCATAATTCTACTGAATGGCTCGTCAAATGTAGGAATTGGTTGCAGATGAGCTTTAGGTATCTTTTGATTTGGTTTTCCTACAATTTGACAAGTATGACAAGACCTACAAAACTTGCACACATCACTTTTGATTTTTGGCCAATAGAAGTGAGTCAAGATCTTGTGATACGTTTTATTTATCCCTAAATGACCAGCCATAGCAGTTTCATGGGCCAAACTAAGTATTTCTTGTCTGTAAGGTTTCAGAACCACAATCTGATATTTTACTGACCATTCGTCACTAGCAGGTACCTCGGGAGGTCTCCATTTTCTCATAAGAACTCCATTTTTAATGAAGTAACAGACAGGTACTTCAGTTGCTTCAGTTTCACTAACGGCCCGCTGAAACAAACAGGAGATCTCAGGATCCTTCTCCTGTTCGACGACAAGTGATTGTCGTTTATCACCCTGATCAGAAAAAAGAGAATGAGTATTCAAAAGAGGATCACTATGATCAATACCTTTTGACTGATCCAAATTAGAAGTGAAAGTGACCTCATCAAAAGCCTGATCAATACATGTGTCAGATAAAGGAATACATTCCTTATCAAAATCATTCTCAAGAGCTTTCTTTGCCATAGCTCTGGTAACTGCACAAGCTTGGAATAAATCAGGGATTTCTTTTTCAATAGGATCAACTTTCTGATCCAAAGAAGGCTTGTCAGTTACAAGTGGATTAACCACAACCTTGTCTCCAGCTAAGTCATTGCCTAGCAACAAATGAATGCCCTCAACGGGTAAAGTAGACACTACACCGACTGTCACAGGTCCTGAAACTAAGTCTGATGACAAATTAACAGAATGGAGAGGAACATTAACAAAGCCGTACTCTTACTCCCTGAATGAGAACACTCATTAGAACAGGTCTTCTCAGAAGAAGGCAAAATACCGGAAACTAAAAGACTCTGAGAAGCTCCTGTATCCCTCAAAATTTTAATAGGGATAGGATTGGCCAAATCACCCAAGAGTGACATAGAACCCTTCAACATGAATGGTTCAAAATTCTCCAAAACACAATCAGACTGAGGTTTTTCAAACCCAACAAATGTATTGTTTTCAATACATGACTGTGACCTTGACCTCTTAGAAATAAGAGCATTTGGGATAGGGCTATCTGGATTCTGATGCCTATATTTCAATTTGAAGTAATCAGAAATGACGTGTCCTTTTTTCTTGCAATAGGTACACGTAGGAACAGACAAGGATTTTGAATCAAGTCTCTCAGAGACTTGATTTTTAGAATTTGTGCCAGATTGAGTTTTACTGAGAGTCGTATTTGATTGAAACATCTTTCTATCAGTAGACTGCTGAGTGAAAGATTTGCTTACAGCAGGAACTTTATGAGTTAAGGAATACTTATCAGCAGCAAGAGCAGCATTTTCCAAGGTTTTGACCTCATGATCTTCAAGGTGATTTTTGATATCACTAGGAATACAGTTTTTAAACTCTTCAAGTAATACCAGTTGTTCGAGTCTTTCATAATCATGTTCAATGTTCTCAGACAGACACCATCTCTTGAACAACTGTTCTTTTTCTCTAGCAAATTCAACATAAATGTGTCTAGTTTCTTTTTTTGTAGTTTCTGAACTTTTGCTGATAAGCCTCAGGGATTAACTCGTAACCCTTCAAGATGCATTCCTTAACCAAATCGTAATCAGAACTTTGTTGTACTGACAGAGATATATAGATATCTCTGGCCTTGCCATAAAGTACACTCTGCAACAATTGAGTCCAATACTCTCTTGGCCATTTTGAATTCTCAGCAACTTTTTCAAAAAGAAAATATTTATCTACTTCCTTTTCACTAAAAGGGGGAACTAACTTGATATTTCCTAAAATGTTAAAATTTGAATTTGCACGGAAAGTGGAATCGTGTCTGTAACTTGCCAGATCCAATTCTTTCATTTTAATTTGCATCTGTCTCTCTTTTTCCCTTTCTTCTAATTGCATTTGTTTATTTTGTAATTCTATTTCTTTATCTTTTTCATCCTTCTCTTTTTGCATCTGTCTCTCTCTCTCCCTTTCTTCAAATTACATTTGTTCCTTTTGTAATTCTATTTGCCTTTCTTTTTCCCTTTCTTCAGATTGTAATCTCATTTGTTCTTTTTGTAATTCTATTTGTCTTTCTTTTTCCTCCTTTTCAAATTGTAATCTCATTTGTTCTTTTTGTAATTGTATTTGTTCTTTCTGTAATTCTATTTCTTTATCTTTCTGATTCTGAAGCTCGAGCCTCCTTAACTCTATTTCCATCATGTATTTCATTTTCAGTTCCATTTTCTTAGTGTCAGAGTCTGTCATAGACTTACTGACAGATGCCAAAACACTTTGGTCAAAAATATTCTTTCCTACCAAATACTGAATTAAAATATTTTTGATTTCTTGTTTTGTAAAGGAAGCTTTTGCTTCAAAAAGATCGTACTTTCTGGCAAGTTCAAGCAACTCATCCTTTTTCAAACTATCCAACTGCTCTTGAGTTGGACTAGAAAGAAAACTCTCCACTTTTGACATTGTGAAAGAAAGCCTGTTGTTTTCACTAAAATTTCAAGCAAAATGGGATTTGAACTAGGGGAATTTGAATTTCAATTTCAATTTCATATATCAGCCAATTTCCTAGATCCCGGACAAGCCCCCAGTTTCTTTATGTTACGTATCGGCTCGTTCAAAGTAACACAAAGAAAGAGTGACAAACAAGCTTTGTAAATTTTAACAAAAATAATTTATTTCCCTAGAAAACACGGTGAAAAGGTAAATAGATGAAACAAGACTTACGATTTACGAAGAAGATTCCAAAAATTTGTTCTAAATTTGTAAAAACACATAAGTCCTGTGAACAAACAGTTCTAATTTGATATAGTCTGAATCTCAGTTCCGATCCAAGATGGCGGATGATGACGTCAGACGAAGGCTAACACAGAATGTCCAGAATTTTCACTGTAAAGCACAATTTGTATTGTTCTGTTCCGATTTAGAAATAATTTCATCAAATGTCTTTGTCCAAAGCCAGTAGTGTTGTTCTCCGGGGAAAATAATTATTTAGAAAGTAGATGAAATACAGCTACCACCACTAACAACACACATGTTGTTCCTCGTACGAATGCACAACTCTTTCCTGCACAGAAATACCTTTCTTAAGGTATTATAAACTCTGTAAGATGTTATGATGTGACTCTGAACTACGACTGACTACGACCACGACTACGACTGAATATTTCTTACAGGTAACTGAGCATTTAAAACAAGCTAATACGTCATTTCATGTACACATGCACGAAAGACGCGTGTGATTTCGAAATCACATCTGGGTATTACAAAAGCGTAAACAAGTAATAACGTGGTCACAGCCAATCATTTACATAGCTCTTTCTCACTGTTTACTTGATACGAAAAACCATCATGCAAAAATCGTGCTTACACGAGTCACATTTACGTTTTAAATAAATACGATGTTTCTAATAAACTATTAGACCTTGCTAACATAATCATCACAATAATAATAATAACATTTAGTGATATAAAAATAAAATAAAAATGAAACAAAGAATTAGAAGAATTTAAATTTTAACACATATGTAATTTAACTACAGGGTCGTAACACTTTCCCCCATAAAGAAAAAAAAGAAAGATTTATGTAATAAAGCTTTCTTTTTCACCAGATGTAAAATATACATGAGGTAAAAGAATTACACAAGAAGAACTCTTATGAATTATACAAAGATATATATGAACATGATATATTTTTATACACCGGAAAGTGCATCTGCAATTAAATTGTCTTTTCCTTTGATGTGCCTGATGTCAAGATTATACTCTTGCAAAAATAAACTCCATCTCAACAGTCTTTGATTCTTGTTTTTCATCCTGTCGATGAAAGTAAGGTGGTTGTGATCACTAAACACAACAATCGGAGAAGGAGCCGAGCTAACAAACTTCAAAATGCTGTAATGCCAGTATTAAAGCCAAGCATTCCTTCTCGATTGTTGAGTAGTTTCTTTGGTGTTTATTTAATTTCTTAGAGAAGTAACACACTGGGTGTTCAACACCATTTCTATCATCTAGAATCAATACTGCTACAACCCAAACATCACTTGCATCCACAGATAGTTTGAATGGTTGACTGAAATCTGGAGCTGTTAAAACTGGTGCACTTTTATGTATGGCCTTTAATCTATCGAAAGCCTCTTGACATTTTTCAGTCCAAAGAAACTTGTTTTTCTTTCTCAACAAGTCTGTCAGAGGTTCAACAATATTAGAAAAATCAGAACAAAATTTGCGATAGTACCCAGCCATACCCAAAAATCGCATCAGCTGTTTTTTACTGACAGGCACAGAAAATTCAGAAATAGCCTTGACCTTAGCATCTATAGGTTTAATTTGACCATGTCCCACAATATGTCCTAGAAAAGTAACACAAGCACGGCAGAACTCACTTTTAGATAAATTAATAGTCAAATTTGCATCCTTGAGTCTGTCGAAGAACTTCCGAATCGTGGCTAGATGTTCTTTCCAGGTGTTGTTGTAGATGATGACATCATCAATATAGGCATCACAATTGTCTAGACCAGAAGTAATCATATTCATAAGGCGTTGAAAGTACTTGGAGAACCCTTCATCCCAAATGGCATTACTTTATGCTGGTAGAGTCCATCTGGAGTCACAAATGCCGAAATTTCTTTTGCTCTTTCCGTTAATGGAATTTGCCAAAAACCCTTCAGAAGGTCGAATTTAGTGACGTATTTGGCATTTCCAATTTTGTCGATACAATCGTCGATTCTTGGCAATGGAAATGAGTCTGTTTTTGTCACACTGTTCACCTTCCTATAATCCGTACACATTCGGAAAGTTTTATCCGGTTTCGGAACAAGAATGCACGGTGAACTCCAATCACTCTTACTGGGCTCTATAAAATCATTTTCCAGTAAATACTGAATCTCTTTTTTCATGTATTCCTGTTTAAAAGGATTCATCCTGTATGGTTGTTGTTTCATGGGTTTTGAATCAACTATTTCAACGTCGTGAAAAATTTTGTTTGTCCTTGTAGGTATGTCTGGAAACAAGTGTTCATATTCAGACAATAATTGTTTAAGTTCACTTTTTTCTTGATTTTGTAAATGAGAAAGTTTCTGATCTAGATTTTCCATAACTTCCGAATTCCGAAGACTGGTTGTTCCAAGATTAGTAGAATCCAACTGAACTCCTTCATTCAAATCCTCAGTTGGCGGGACAGGTACAACTAAATTAATTGCATGATTTACCTGGCTATTTCTTTCAACATACTCTCTTAACATATTGATGTGGCACAGTTGTTTTGGTTTTCGCCTATCAGGAGTATTTATAATGTAATGTAAATCGCTTACTTTCTTTTCAACCGTGTATGGACCATAATATTTTGCCTGAAGAGGATTTTGTGGAATGGGCAAGAGAACCAGGACTGTCAACAGATTGAAAACTCCTATCCCTTGAGTTTTTATCATATCTTAACTTCATCTTTGAGTAGAGTGCAAATTTGCTCTTGCGACCTCACAAGCCTTTGACAATTTATACTTGAAATCAGAGACATAATCAAGAAGACTTAGTTCTGTTTCTTCATTTGAAAGAAGTTCTCTTTCAATAACTTTAAAGGTCCACGCACAGTATGTCCAAATACCAGTTCAAAGGGACTGAACCCTAGAGATTCCTGAACGGACTCTCTAACTGCAAATAAAAGTAAATGAATGCCTTCATCCCAGTCTTTACCTGTGTCAAAACAATATGATTTCATCATGTTTTTCAGAGTTTGATGAAATCGTTCCAAAGCCCCTTGGCTCTCAGGATGATAGGCAGACGATTTGAACTGTTGAATGCCCAATTCATGCATGGCTTGCTGGAAAATTCCAGACATGAAATTTGACCCTTGATCCGATTGGACTAATTTGGGAAGGCCAAATTGAGTAAAGAACTTTATCAAAGCCTTTACTATATTTTTGGTTTTAATATTCCTCAAAGGAATTGCCTCTGGGAATCTTGTTGACGCACACATTATGGTCAACAAATATTGGTTGCCTGACTTGGTCTTTGGTAAGGGACCAACACAATCTACCATAATTCTACTGAATGGCTCGTCAAATGTAGGAATTGGTTGCAGATGAGCTTTAGGTATCTTTTGATTTGGTTTTCCTACAATTTGACAAGTATGACAAGACTTACAAAACTTGCACACATCACTTTTGATTTTTGGCCAATAGAAGTGAGTCAAGATCTTGTGATACGTTTTATTTATCCCTAAATGACCAGCCATAGCAGTTTCATGGGCCAAACTAAGTATTTCTTGTCTGTAAGGTTTCAGAACCACAATCTGATATTTTACTGACCATTCGTCACTAGCAGGTACCTCGGGAGGTCTCCATTTTCTCATAAGAACTTCATTTTTAATGAAGTAACAGACAGGTACTTCAGTTGCTTCAGTTTCACTAACGGCCCTCTGAAACAAACAGGAGATCTCAGGATCCTTCTCCTGTTCGACGACAAGTGATTGTCGTTTGTCACCCTGATCAGATAAAAGAGAATGAGTATTCAAAAGAGGATCACTATGATCAATACCTTTTGACTGATCCAAATTAGAAGTGAAAGTGACCTCATCAAAAGCCTGATCAATACATGTGTCAGATAAAGGAATACATTCCTTATCAAAATCATTCTCAAGAGCTTTCTTTGCCATAGCTCTGGTAACTGCACAAGCTTGGAATAAATCAGGGATTTCTTTTTCAATAGGATCAACTTTCTGATCCAAAGAAGGCTTGTCAGTTACAAGTGGATTAACCACAACCTTGTCTCCAGCTAAGTCATTGCCTAACAACAAATGAATGCCCTCAACGGGTAAAGTAGACACTACACCGACTGTCACAGGTCCTGAAACTAAGTCTGATGACAAATTAACAGAATGGAGAGGAACATTAACAAAGCCGTACTCTTACTCCCTGAATGAGAACACTCATTAGAACAGGTCTTCTCAGAAGAAGGCAAAATACCGGAAACTAAAAGACTCTGAGAAGCTCCTGTATCCCTCAAAATTTTAATAGGGATAGGATTGGCCAAATCACCCAAGAGTGATATAGAACCCTTCAACATGAATGGTTCAAAATTCTCCAAAACACAATCAGACTGAGGTTTTTCAAACCCAACAAATGTATTGTTTTCAATACATGACTGTGACCTTGACCTCTTAGAAATAAGAGCATTTGGGATAGGGCTATCTGGATTCTGATGCCTATATTTCAATTTGAAGCAATCAGAAATGACGTGTCCTTTTTTCTTACAATAGGTACACGTAGGAACAGACAAGGATTTTGAATCAAGTCTCTCAGAGACTTGATTTTTAGAATTTGTGCCAGATTGAGTTTTACTGAGAGTCGTATTTGATTGAAACATCTTTCTATCAGTAGACTGCTGAGTGAAAGATTTGCTTACAGCAGGAACTTTATGAGTTAAGGAATACTTATCAGCAGCAAGAGCAGCCTTTTCCAAGGTTTTGACCTCATGATCTTCAAGGTGATTTTTGATATCACTAGGAATACAGTTTTTAAACTCTTCAAGTAATACCAGTTGTTCGAGTCTTTCATAATCATGTTCAATGTTCTCAGACAGACACCATCTCTTGAACAACTGTTCTTTTTCTCTAGCAAATTCAACATAAATGTGTCTAGTTTCTTTTTTTGTAGTTTCTGAACTTTTGCTGATAAGCCTCAGGGATTAACTCGTAACCCTTCAAGATGCATTCCTTAACCAAATCGTAATCAGAACTTTGTTGTACTGACAGAGATATATAGATATCTCTGGCCTTGCCATAAAGTACACTCTGCAACAATTGAGTCCAATACTCTCTTGGCCATTTTGAATTCTCAGCAACTTTTTCAAAAAGAAAATATTTATCTACTTCCTTTTCACTAAAAGGGGGAACTAACTTGATATTTCCTAAAATGTTAAAATTTGAATTTGCACGGAAAGTGGAATCGTGTCTGTAACTTGCCAGATCCAATTCTTTCATTTTAATTTGCATCTGTCTCTCTTTTTCCCTTTCTTCTAATTGCATTTGTTTATTTTGTAATTCTATTTCTTTATCTTTTTCATCCTTCTCTTTTTGCATCTGTCTCTCTCTCTCCCTTTCTTCAAATTACATTTGTTCCTTTTGTAATTCTATTTGCCTTTCTTTTTCCCTTTCTTCAGATTGTAATCTCATTTGTTCTTTTTGTAATTCTATTTGTCTTTCTTTTTCCTCCTTTTCAAATTGTAATCTCATTTGTTCTTTTTGTAATTGTATTTGTTCTTTCTGTAATTCTATTTCTTTATCTTTCTGATTCTGAAGCTCGAGCCTCCTTAACTCTATTTCCATCATGTATTTCATTTTCAGTTCCATTTTCTTAGTGTCAGAGTCTGTCATAGACTTACTGACAGATGCCAAAACACTTTGGTCAAAAATATTCTTTCCTACCAAATACTGAATTAAAATATTTTTGATTTCTTGTTTTGTAAAGGAAGCTTTTGCTTCAAAAAGATCATACTTTCTGGCAAGTTCAAGCAACTCATCCTTTTTCAAACTATCCAACTGTTCTTGAGTTGGACTAGAAAGAAAACTCTCCATTTTTGACATTGTGAAAGAAAGCCTGTTGTTTTCACTAAAATTTCAAGAAAATGGGATTTGAACTAGGGGAATTTCAATTTCAATTTTTACCAATTTCATAAATCAACCAATTTCATATATCAGCCAATTTCCTAGATCCCGGACAAGCCCCCAGTTTCTTTATGTTACGTATCGGCTCGTTCAAAGTAACACAAAGAAAGAGTGACAACAAGCTTTGTAAATTTTAACAAAAATAATTTATTTCCCTAGAAAACACGGTGAAAAGGTAAATAGATGAAACAAGACTTACGATTTACGAAGAAGATTCCAAAAATTGTTCTAAATTTGTGAAAACACATAAGTCCTGTGAATAAACAGTTCTAAATTGATACAGTCTGAATCTCAGTTCCGATCCAAGATGGCGGATGATGACGTCAGACGAGAGCTAACACAGAATGTCCAGAATTTTCACTGTAAAGCACAATTTGTATTGTTCTGTTCCGATTTAGAAATAATTTCATCAAATGTCTTTGTCCAAAGCCAGTAGTGTTGTTCTTCAGGGAAAATAATTATTTAGAAAGTAGATGAAACACAGCTACCACCACTAACAATACACATGTTGTTCCTCGTACGAATGAACAACTCTTTCCAGCACAGAAATACCTTTCTTAAGGTATTATAAACTCTGTAAGATGTTATGATGTGACTCTGAACTACGACTGACTACGACCACGACTACGACTGAATATTTCTTACAGGTAACTGAGCATTTAAAACAAGCTAATACGTCATTTCATGTACACATGCACGAAAGACGCGTGTGATTTCGAAATCACATCTGGGTATTACAAAAGTGTAAACAAGTAATAACGTGGTCACAGCCAATCATTTACATAGCTCTTTCTCACTGTTTACTTGATACGAAAAACCATCATGCAAAAATCGTGCTTACACGAGTCACATTTACGTTTTAAATAAATACGATGTTTCTAATAAACTATTAGACCTTGCTAACATAATCATCACAATAATAATAATAACATTTAGTGATATAAAAATAAAATAAAAATGAAACAAAGAATTAGAAGAATTTAAATTTTAACACATATGTAATTTAACTACAGGGTCGTAACACTTTCCCCCATAAAGAAAAAAAAGAAAGATTTATGTAATAAAGCTTTCTTTTTCACCAGATGTAAAATATACATGAGGTAAAAGAATTACACAAGAAGAACTCTTATGAATTATACAAAGATATATATATGAACATGATATATTTTTATACACCGGAAAGTGCATCTGCAATTAAATTGTCTTTTCCTTTGATGTGCCTGATGTCAAGATTATACTCTTGCAAAAATAAACTCCATCTCAACAGTCTTTGATTCTTGTTTTTCATCCTGTCGATGAAAGTAAGGTGGTTGTGATCACTAAACACAACAATCGGAGAAGGAGCCGAGCTAACAAACTTCAAAATGCTGTAATGCCAGTATTAAAGCCAAGCATTCCTTCTCGATTGTTGAGTAGTTTCTTTGGTGTTTATTTAATTTCTTAGAGAAGTAACACACTGGGTGTTCAACACCATTTTTGTCATCTTGAAGCAAAACTGCTCCAACCCCAACATCACTTGCATCCACAGACAGTTTGAATGGTTCACTGAAATCTGGAGATGTTAAAACTGGTGCACTTTTAAGTATGGCTTTTAATCTATCGAAAGCCTCTTGACATTTTCCAGTCCAAAGAAACTTGTTTTTCTTTCTCAACAAGTTTGTCAGAGGTTCAACAATATCAGAAAAATTAGAACAAAATTTGCGATAGTACCCAGCCATACCCAAAAAATCGCATCAGCTGTTTTTTACTGACAGGCACAGAAAATTCAGAAATAGCCTTGACCTTAGCATCTATAGGTTTAATTTGACCATGTCCCACAATATGTCCTAGAAAAGTAACACACGCACGGCAGAACTCACTTTTAGATAAATTAATAGTCAAATTTGCATCCGTGAGTCTGTCGAAGAACTTCCGAATCGTGGCTAGATGTTCTTTCCAGGTGTTGTTGTAGATGATGACATCATCAATATAGGCATCACAATTGTCTAGACCAGAAGTAATCATATTCATAAGGCGTTGAAAAGTACTTGGAGAACCCTTCATCCCAAATGGCATTACTTTATACTGGTAGAGTCCATCTGGAGTCACAAATGCCGAAATTTCTTTTGCTCTTTCCGTTAGTGGAATTTGCCAAAAACCCTTCAGAAGGTCGAATTTAGTGACGTATTTGGCATTTCCAATTTTGTCGATACAATCGTCGATTCTTGGCAATGGAAATGAGTCTGTTTTTGTCATACTGTTCACCTTCCTATAATCCGTACACATTCGGAAAGTTTTATCCGGTTCGGAACAAGAATGCACGGTGAACTCCAATCACTCTTACTGGGCTCTATAAAATCATTTTCCAGTAAATACTGAATCTCTTTTTTCATGTATTCCTGTTTAAAAGGATTCATCCTGTATGGTTGTTGTTTCATGGGTTTTGAATCAACTATTTCAACGTCGTGAAAAATTTTGTTTGTCCTTGTAGGTATGTCTGGAAACAAGTGTTCATATTCAGACAATAATTGTTTAAGTTCACTTTTTTCTTGATTTTGTAAATGAGAAAGTTTCTGATCTAGATTTTCCATAACTTCCGAATTCCGAAGACTGGTTGTTCCAAGATTAGTAGAATCCAACTGAACTCCTTCATTCAAATCCTCAGTTGGCGGGACAGGTACAACTAAATTAATTGCATGATTTACCTGGCTATTTCTTTCAACATACTCTCTTAACATATTGATGTGGCACAGTTGTTTTGGTTTTCGCCTATCAGGAGTATTTATAATGTAATGTAAATCGCTTACTTTCTTTTCAACCGTGTATGGACCATAATATTTTGCCTGAAGAGGATTTTGTGGAATGGGCAAGAGAACCAGGACTGTCAACAGATTGAAAACTCCTATCCCTTGAGTTTTTATCATATCTTAACTTCATCTTTGAGTAGAGTGCAAATTTGCTCTTGCGACCTCACAAGCCTTTGACAATTTATACTTGAAATCAGAGACATAATCAAGAAGACTAAGTTCTGTTTCTTCATTTGAAAGAAGTTCTCTTTCAATAACTTTAAAGGTCCACGCACAGTATGTCCAAATACCAGTTCAAAGGGACTGAACCCTAGAGATTCCTGAACGGACTCTCTAACTGCAAATAAAAGTAAATGAATGCCTTCATCCCAGTCTTTACCTGTGTCAAAACAATATGATTTCATCATGTTTTTCAGAGTTTGATGAACTCGTTCCAAAGCCCCTTGGCTCTCAGGATGATAGGCAGACGATTTGAACTGTTGAATGCCCAATTCATGCATGGCTTGCTGGAAAATTCCAGACATGAAATTTGACCCTTGATCCGATTGGACTAATTTGGGAAGGCCAAATTGAGTAAAGAACTTTATCAAAGCCTTTACTATATTTTTGGTTTTAATATTCCTCAAAGGAATTGCCTCTGGGAATCTTGTTGACGCACACATTATGGTCAACAAATATTGGTTGCCTGACTTGGTCTTTGGTAAGGGACCAACACAATCTACCATAATTCTACTGAATGGCTCGTCAAATGTAGGAATTGGTTGCAGATGAGCTTTAGGTATCTTTTGATTTGGTTTTCCTACAATTTGACAAGTATGACAAGACCTACAAAACTTGCACACATCACTTTTGATTTTTGGCCAATAGAAGTGAGTCAAGATCTTGTGATACGTTTTATTTATCCCTAAATGACCAGCCATAGCAGTTTCATGGGCCAAACTAAGTATTTCTTGTCTGTAAGGTTTCAGAACCACAATCTGATATTTTACTGACCATTCGTCACTAGCAGGTACCTCGGGAGGTCTCCATTTTCTCATAAGAACTTCATTTTTAATGAAGTAACAGACAGGTACTTCAGTTGCTTCAGTTTCACTAACGGCCCTCTGAAACAAACAGGAGATCTCAGGATCCTTCTCCTGTTCGACGACAAGTGATTGTCGTTTGTCACCCTGATCAGATAAAAGAGAATGAGTATTCAAAAGAGGATCACTATGATCAATACCTTTTGACTGATCCAAATTAGAAGTGAAAGTGACCTCATCAAAAGCTTGATCAATACATGTGTCAGATAAAGGAATACATTCCTTATCAAAATCATTCTCAAGAGCTTTCTTTGCCATAGCTCTGGTAACTGCACAAGCTTGGAATAAATCAGGGATTTCTTTTTCAATAGGATCAACTTTCTGATCCAAAGAAGGCTTGTCAGTTACAAGTGGATTAACCACAACCTTGTCTCCAGCTAAGTCATTGCCTAACAACAAATGAATGCCCTCAACGGGTAAAGTAGACACTACACCGACTGTCACAGGTCCTGAAACTAAGTCTGATGACAAATTAACAGAATGGAGAGGAACATTAACAAAGCCGTACTCTTACTCCCTGAATGAGAACACTCATTAGAACAGGTCTTCTCAGAAGAAGGCAAAATACCGGAAACTAAAAGACTCTGAGAAGCTCCTGTATCCCTCAAAATTTTAATAGGGATAGGATTGGCCAAATCACCAAGAGTGAAATAGAACCCTTCGACATGAATGGTTCAAAATTCTCCATAACACAATCAGACTGAGGGTTTTCAAACCCAACAAATGTATTGTTTTCAATACATGACCGTGACCTTGACCTCTTAGCAATAAGAGCATTTGGGATAGGTCTATCTTGATTCTGATGCCAATATTTCAATTTGAAGCAATCAGAAATGACGTGTCCTTTTTTCTTACAATAGGTACACGTAGGAATAAACAAGGATTTGAATCAAGTCTCTCAGAGGCTTGATTTTTAGAATTTGTGCCAGATTGAGTTTT
>JAECUM010069035.1:0-16013 GCA_016617855.1 Megalonaias nervosa
CCCTTCAGAGGACCTCACACCCCTAGAGCTAGAAAGTCCAAGAAAAGAAAAACCGTCCGAGAGTTAGACATTTTTGATTATTAAAAAAGAAAATGATGCACCGAGAGTCTTGTGCTTGTTCCAAGTCGGAACTGGATCTGTTTGCTATGCCACCCACCATGATGACGATGCAAGAATCCCAATGGGTGGAATTTCATCCCGTCTCCTCTTTGGTGGATTCCGCTCCCATCGAGTTTGAAATCAAAGGACAACCCGAAGATTACATCGATCTGAATAATAGTTACTTGTATCTAAAGCTGAAGGTGATCAAAACCGACAATACCAATCCGGGAGCCGATGCCAGAGTAGCTCCCGTTAACAATTTCATGCATTCCTTGTTCAGCGAAGTGGATTTGTACTTGAATAACAAAATGATCAGCAGTAGCACGGATACTTACCCTTACCGAGCGTACCTAGAAAATCTCTTGACGTACGGAAAAGAGGCCAAGAACACTCATCTGGATGCTTGCGTGGCATCGAAGCCCGACACCGCAGGTGAGAACACGTTTAACGACAGAGCCCTGACAGCCGATGACGATCCTCACAATGTGGGTTTTAACGATCGTCGAAGAAAAATCCTGCAAGGTCGTAATTTAGAACTGATGGATCGTTTGCATTTGGACATGTGGTTGCAAGACAAGTATTTGCTGAACGAAGTAGATATTCGCCTGAGACTCAATCGCAGCAGTGTCGCTTTCCATTTGATGGCTCATGAAAACGAGTACAAAACCATCATCCAAGAAGCCAGACTTTACGTGCGACGTGTAGAAGTGTTACCTAATGCGGGAAACGACATCAATCAAACACTGAGCAGATCGACCGCCAAATATCCGATACGACGTGTAGAAGTGAAAACATTCACCATTGCTGCTGGACTCCGATCCAAGATCGAAGATCATCTGTTCCAAGGACAGTTACCCAAACGTTTAATCGTTGGTACGTCAGTAATGCAGCCTTCAACGGAGCCCACGATCAAAATCCTTTCCAGTTTAAGCACTACAGAGTGTCCAAAATTGAAGTCAGTCGCGATGACAAGACTTTGTGTACCAGACCCTTCGAACCTAACATTGCCCAGAAGAATTACTTGAGATCGTACTTGTCCCTGTACGAAGCTACGGGGCAACGAGAAACCAACGCCAGTCACGGTATTTCGTACGAAGATTATGTCGGAGGTTACACTTTGTGGGCCTTTGATTTCACTGCAGACCAAGGCAGCGACGAGGGACATTTCCACCCTATAAAATCCGGTCAACTGCGTGTGGAACTTCAGTTTGCAGAAGCTCTCACTGAGACGGTCAACGTCATCCTGTATGCTGAATTCGATAATACCATAGAAATCAACAGTTTGAGAGAAGCCATTCTAGACTATTAAACACAATGGAAGACTCCTATCCCTCTTTAAACAGTGGAGAATCTTTGGACATGGAATGGGAGGATAGCGTGAAAACAGAACCCCAAGACCAAGTCAAAGAGAACGAGGTAGTCGTCAAGTCCAGATGGCCAGAACAAGAACAACATTTAGTGTCCTGTTTTGCTAAACACCTAGCGAATACAATTACGGAATTGTCCAAGAAATAATGTTATGGATGTCAAAACGATCATCCCAGTCAAATTCAACACGATAAATGTATGATGATGAGTCAAGAAGAAAAATTGGACGAGTATCTGGACGACGCTTGGAGTCTCATCTCAGAAGAAACCGTGTTGCATGAGTGGTATAAAGGCTTGCGTGATCATTCCTGTCCTCCACTGACTACTCTAGAGATCTATCGCATCGAAGCTCTCTTAGCCCAGAGTGCGGAGACAAGGCAAAGAAACGGATACTTGACAGATCGTTTCAAACAAAAAGTCAGAATTGAATTGATGACTTATCATTACCTGTGAAAAAAAAAAAACACAACAGAAAATGGATACCTGGGAACTTTATTACCTTTTGAACAATAGTTCGTATACTGCTTCTTGGAATCCTGTCGTGTGCGCTAAAGATGAACTACCTCATCGCAAACCTCAAGACCATCAAGCTTATGTCATCAACACGGATGAAAGTCATCTTCCAGGAACTCACTGGGTTGCCGTCTACTTCCCTCAAGAGAACTGTGTGGAATATTTTGATTCGTATGGACTACCCCCTTTGGAAGACGATATCATTGACTTTATGAGAAGAAATGCCCAGACGACACGATACAATAATGTGAAATTACAAGGCACAGATTCCATGGTGTGTGGACAATATTGTGTATATTTTCTTCATCAACGCAGTCTTGGATATCCTTTAGAACATTTAGTGACTTATTTTGATCGTCACTCTTCTAGAAACGATGAGAAAGTAGATCGATGGTTTTGTGACCATTATGGTTATCTTTTGTCTTTAGCTAGGAAACGTAGTGTACATCAATGGCCTCATGACTTCCATCAATGGAAATCTCACATGATTTCACAACGTTGTCAACTTTGTCAAAAATAATTTGTTTGATGTTACTTGTTACTTGTGACTTATGACTTGTTACTTGTTACTTGAATAAAAAAATGTTGTGTTTTGAAAAAAATGTGTCTGTCGTTTGTTTTCAAGAAAACACTATGAATATATGCTCTTTGACTTCTTTCTATCCCTCACCATGACATTCGCTATCATAGCGTTCCGACACTAAAACCGAGTAGGGATGTTTTCTATCGCGTCCGCGTTTGAACCATATAAAGCGAGTGGGTCTCCAGTCTGACCATTCACTGTTGACTCGTCAACCTATGAAGATGCCTTCCAGACTAACCCAGCTGAACGAAGCTTACGTCAATTTACATCGTATCAGGCTAAACCTGATACCGAAGCCTGAAGAAATAGAGAATGTTAGGATGCTCTCCATAACCCAAGACCTGATAGAAGAGATGTTTAGAGAGGAAATTAAAAAAGAACAAGAAGAATGGACTGAGAAATACTGGCTTCAGAAGAAGCAGAGAGAAGAACAACAACAACAGCAGCAGCAGCAGCAGCTGCAGCAGCAGCAAGAACCAGACAGAAGTTTTGTGGACTGTCGAGTAGACACCAAAGAATTCTCTTTCTCTTTTCGCAGAAGCAGACCGTATCCAATAGGAAAGCTTACTGCCAGACGGGGACGCAATCTTAGACAGTAAAAAAGATTGCCATTACTTCCGTGAACAAAAAAACCCAGCCCTTTTCAGGGCTACCCAAGACTCTCGAAAAGACATACTCATTCAATTTGCCAAAATTTGTAATTAAAAAATAGAAGTGTGCCTATAAGCACTTCGTTTCTTTTGTCAGTAAAACAAAATATTTGTGTGTTTGTATGTTTAAAAAAAACCACCCTTTGTTTTCTCTGTCTTGTCCAAATAGTGCATGTCTGTGTTTGTAAGTAAAAAGTAAAAAAGTCAACGTGAGTGCTTCTTTTAAGTCCGCGCGTTACATGTGATGGTAAATTTGGGTGCTAGGGAATGTTTACCTTCACGTCCGTGCTTCAAGTATATAAATCGATGCGATCGTCAGTCTGGCTACCCACTTTGACGTAGCAGCTACAACGAAATGAGCAGAATAACAAAACTACTAGAACTCCAGATGCACCTGGAATATGCCAGGCGGTTGTCAGATGAGCTGGCTATGGAGGCTTTAGCCGAAGAAGCCAGGCTTGAAGAGGAGGAGAAGAAAAAGAAAGAAGAGGAGATGAGAGGGATCCTACCTCACCTCATGCTAAGACTTGTGTGTGAGGTCAAGCCTGAGGTGAGGACGCCTCCACAGGCAGTAGCAGCACCACAACAAAGACAGCCACAACCTCTGTCATCAGTACCACCAGTACCAAGAGCCGCTGTCCCCCAGAAAGAAACCTGGGAGGAGGAGGCATGGGAGGAATCGGAAAGACAGAGGCAAGAGTGGGAGCCTCGGCGTCAGCATCATCATCCCAGGGTGTGGAATAGAAGAAGAAGGGAACAAGTGTTCACTATCCCTCAAACTGAGGAGTGGGATAGTGAAGCCAATCAACCTCCCTCAGCGCTCCCAACCACACGCATCAATTGGGAGCAAGATTGGAGTCGTCGTTGTGTGTGTGGTGCCCGGCCTGGAAGATGTCAACATTAGCCGGGTGCATTTGAAGTTCAAGAAAAAAACAGCCCTTTTCAGGGCTAACCAGATCTCTAGAAAAGAGAAACTATTCAATTTGCCAATTAGTGTAGTGTGACTATAAACACTCACTCTTTACTGATGTGTGTGTGTGTGTGTGTGTGTGTGTGTGTTTGCATGCGCGTTCGTTGGTGTGGATAGTATATGGGGGGTGTGTTTTATGCTTGCTCGTTCGTTGGTGAGGATAGCATATTGGGTGTGTGTTTTATGCTTGCTCGTTCGTTGGTGAGGATAGTATATTGTTTGTTTTATGCTTGCTCGTTCGTTGGTGAGGATAGCATATTGGGTGTGTGTTTTATGCTTGCTCGTTCGTTGGTGAGGATAGTATATCCTATGTGAAGTAAGTGTAAGGAATGTTTTCGTTCACGTCCGTGCTTGACGTATATAACGCGGAACGCTAGTCAGTCTGGCTACCCACGTTGACTAGTCAACAACTTCAAAAAAAAAATGAATTTGTTTAATGAATTAAGGCATAGTTATTTCTGGATGATGGATGCAACCTACGTGGTGGAAAGGCTTGAAAAAGAATGGAGCTGTCCAGTCTCGAAAGACTTTGTGACCAGTCAAGTCAATAGCCTCAAGGTAGCCACTGATCTGGTGACTGAAATGATAGAAGAGGAAGTGAAAAAATTAAGAGGATTCATAAAGCCTAAGTATGTAAGAGTGGGGACATTGAAGGAAGCCCTTGATCTTGTCATCAAAGTGAGGAGCTTCTTACAAGATACATTTAATTGCACAGAGTGGTCTTTTGTCAAGTGGGGCTTAGACCAGTTAAAGAAAGCCGAAGACAAGATGAAAAACGTGATGGAAGAAGAAGTAAAAAAGATTAAAGAGACCTGGACGAAAGAAAAAAAGGACAAAGAAAACCAAAAAAAGAAAGAAGAGTTTGAGAAACTGAATCAGAACTGGGTGAAGGTACAGGAAAAGTTTAGAGCTCTCGGACATCCTGACTGGATGCCCGAAGAAGAAAAGAGAAAGAAGAAAGGAATTATTGGGAAAATCAGGACATGGTGGAAGAACTGGAGAAGATAAAAGAAGAAGAACCCAAAGGCCCTTTTCAGGGCCACTTCCAATGCCTCGAAAAGATCTTAATTTTCATTTTGTCTCCAACCCAAACGAATATATAAAACCCTTACTCTTTTTATACACGAATACTCTTGATTCGTGTTTTTCTATAGCCCTCTCTCAGGTAGCCTGACGTCACAGTACTCCTCTTTTTGCTACATTGTTACCTGTGTGACGTCATGCCACCTGTTCCATTCCTCTTGTCGCTATACAGACCCAGGGTATACTAGTCACTCCACCAAATTTCCATTGTCGCTATACAGTTCCAGGGTGTGCTAGTCACTCTACACAATTTCCATTGTCGCTATACGGTCCCAGGCTGTGCTTTCTTTTCTTGGGGCTATACGGTCCCGGGGGGGGTCTGTAATGCTAATTCCCATTGTCGCTACGGTATCCCCTATTACTACTGTTATAATATATTTTTATTTTCCAAAAAATCACAGCAAGATATTTTCAAACTATTGACAGACGGAGTTTTAGAGAGAAAATAGAGTGGGGTAGCCAATTCTGATATCAACACTGTGAGAAATAGGTCGAATTAAATGTATTGAAATTAATTTCAGCTAAAATATAACATTTTAAAGACTTATTTAGTAACTTCTTTCTTATTGGTCCTATCGCGTAAAGCCGTCTGAAACATTTTGCTACCCATACCAGAGCATGCATGGTGCTGTAAGATTAAAAATGTTTTGGTGATTTAAAACCATTACCTATGGCGTAACAGGTAGGGCAACGTTCACGAATCAAGCATTGTCTCTCTCTCTCTCTCTCTCTCTCTCTCTCTCTCTCTCTCTCTCTCTCTCTCTCTCTCTCTCACACACACACACACACACACACACACACACGGAGCCGTCCAAACTTCAGCTTTATGAGAGGCAGTGATACACAAAAGATTCAAGCAAGAAGGAAGAGGCATCTTGACAATAGCGCAAGTTGGGATATGCAGGCAGATGTAAAAGGGACAGGTGAAGTTACCAAGAGACATCTGTAACACCAACTTCAGTCTTGATATTCTGCCATGGTCAGGAGTACTAAACTGGGGTTGGCAAACAGGCCGAGAAAGCCGTAAATTGGAGTTGGCGGAAGTGTGAGCAGCAATGGAAAATCTAATCGCTTCAGGGCTGAGTCTGATCAACTCAGTCGGTCACCCCTGAAGAGTGTTGTGGGTCAGCGCCGACATGTTATGAGAGAGAGAGAGAGAGAGAGAGAGAGAGAGAGAGAGAGAGAGAGAGAGAGAGCTATAAACTATATATAGCACATACATAGCACACCTTTGATATACAAACATTACAGCAAGACTAATCAATACTAATGTATTTGTTCCAGTGCGCAACATTCCCCTACCCATCTCTTACATCCATGCATATTCAGTGTTTAATATAATCAGCAAACGGCCCTACAGTTTGTTTTTGCTACAAACTCGTGCCATATTATTGCGTTCATTTCCCCGACTTTTTAAATGTTATATCAAATGACATGGAAATTAAGGATGGTTCATTATTAAATATCCAGATATACGCCACATCATTTCTCTTTATGAAGTTTGTATGCCGAACCCTTGAACTTCAACTAAACAAGGTCATATGGCAGTGAACTTCAAGCTGACAATGATAACATTTGTCTTCTTGTAGGCATGTAGACATAGAACTAAACCTTGAAAAGAATGTTAGAATGAACATTTAAACAGGAAAATAGTCAAAATTTCTAGTGTGAAAATTTTACAAAATATTTTATTCATGGATCAATATGGAGTTCTAGTGCGAGTTTCCTCAGACCCTTCCTACCCCAATTTAGATATTTGGAAAACAGACTCCAACGTAAATGTCCAAATATCTAAATAGGATGGGAAGGGTCAGAGGATACTCGGATTATGTAGAGTTCATGCATAAGATGAATTTATATACATTCACGAGTGTACCGGGCCGAGCGTACGTTCACACACACACACACACACACACACACACACACACACACACACACACACACACACACGTACGTGCGAGTCCAGGACAGTGAGACGTTTTAAAAGAGGTTATTTACTCAAGGATAAGGAGATTTTTCTACCAGCAGTGAGGCCCACAATCGAACTGTTAATTTATAAGTTGATTTGAAAATATTAAATACGACATGTATGTAACATTCAAAATCCAAACAGCTGAACACAGGTAAAGATGCGAAAGATGGAACCCAAAAGGTTCCATTACCCACCACTTCTTTTTCTCAATATGACTATTCGTACTGCTCTCTCTCTCTCTCTCTCTCTCTCTCTCTCTCTCTCTCTCTCTCTCTCTCTCTCTCTCACACACACACACACACACACACACACACACACACACACAGACGATGTTCGTCCTTCGGTGTCGAAGACGACCATGACTTCAGATCTGGGTTGGTCTGTGAGTGCGCAGATGGCTGGTGAGGCCAATCTGCGCTCTGAAGAGTCTAGGGGAATGAGGACAGGGAATTGCCGGGGGCTGGATGGACTGAAGGTCGGCGCTGGCTCTGCTCTTCCTCCGCTGGCGTTTCTGCTTGGCCTCGTTGATCCGGTGCTCTTCAAATGCAGCTGCGCCTGAGTTGATCTGGTGACGCCAGGCAGCGCGGTCTTAGGCAAGCTGTTCCCAGCTGTCTGGGTCAGTGCCACAGGACTTCATGGAGGCTTTGAGCGTGTCCTTGAACCGTTTCTTTTGGCCTCCTCTGGAACGCTTGCCTTCAGCGAGTTCCCCATAGAACAGTCTCTTTGGGAGGCGCTCATCAGGGATACGGCAGACATGACCAGCCCAGCGGAGTTGTGACCTTGTGAGCATGACATAGACGCTTGTCATCTCTGCTCTCTGGAGGACTTCTGTGTCAGGAGTCTTGTCCTGCCATTTGATGAGGAGCAGTTTTCTGAGGCAGCGCATGTGGAAGGAGTTCAGCTATTTTGCATGGCGACTGTACACCGTCCATGTCTCACAGGCATACAAGAGGGAGGGCAGTACTACTGCGCGGTACACCTTGAGCTTGGTTGGCAGGATGATTCCTCTTCTGTTCCACACAGTATTGTGAAGTCTGCCGAAGGCTGCACTTGCACGAGCAATCCTGAGAGTGACATCTTCATCGATGGAGACTGTGCGCGACAAGGTGCTGCCAATGTAGATGAATTTGTCAGCAACAGCGAGCTTCTGGCCATCGACGGTAATGTTGGGTTCGGTGTAGGGGACTGAGGGTGCAGGCTGGTACATGATTTCGGTCTTCTTCGTACTTATTGTGAGTCCGAAGTCTGTGCAGGCTTTGGAGAATCGATCCATACTTTCTTGCATGTCAGACTGAGTACCAGCATTCAAAGCGCAGTCGTCAGCAAAGAGGAAGTCGCGGATGGTGTCTTCCTGGACTTTGGTCTTAGCCTGCAGTCTTCTCAGGTTGAAGATGTTCCCATCAGTCCTGAACCGGATGTCGATGCCAATGTCACCCTCACGGAAAGCATCGGTCAGCATCGCTGTGAACATCATGCTGAACAGGGTCGGTGAAAGAACGCAGCCCTGCTTGACACCTTTTGTCACTGGAAAGGGCAGGGAGAACTCTCCTTCATCCTGTTCTCTGGCGAGCATGCCATCGTGGAACAGTCTGACCATGGTGATGAACTTCTCAGGGCATCCGAACTTTGCCATGATCCTCCACAGGCCTTCACGACTCACAGTGTCAAAAGCCTTTGTGAGGTCCACAAAAGTGGTGTAGAGGCTGACGTTCTGCTCTTGGCATTTCTCCTGGAGTTGCCTGGTTGCGAAGATCATGTCCACGGTGCCCCGATCCTGCCTGAAGCCGCACTGATACTCTGGTAGCAGGCCTTGCTCCAAGTGGACGGTCAGTCGATTTAGCAGAATTCTGGCCAGTATCTTCTCTGCGATGGATAATAGGGAGATGCCACGGTGGTTGTCGCATGCTTGCCGGTTCCCCTTCCGCTTGTAGAGGTGGACAATAGAGGCGTCTTTGAACTCCTGCGGAATCTTCTCCTGATTCCACACAGACTGGAAGAGGTCAGTAAGCTTCTGCGTCAGTTGGGGACCACCAGCTGCGTAGACTTCCGCTGGGATGGAGTCAGAACCCGGGGCTTTGCCACTGGATAGATTTTTAATTGCCTTCTCCACTTCTAAGAAACTTGGCGAATCCGAGAGGGAAGTGTTGGTTGGCACCTGGCGCAGGCGAGCGATGGCTGCAACGTTGATGGAGGAAGGACGGTTGAGGACACTGTCGAAGTGTTCTGCCCAGCGCTTGAGAATCTCTTCCTTATCATTGATCAGCGTGTTCCCATCTGCACTGAGGAGGGGGGAAGATCCTGATTTAGTGGGACCGTAGATTGTCTTGTGCGCCTCGTAGAACCTTTTCATGTCATTGCGGTCTGCATACGACTGGATCTCGTCCGCCTTCTTGCTCAGCCATGTGTCCTGCATCTGTCGGAGCTCTCTCTGCACTGTTCTTCTGATATTGGCGAATGCAGCTTTCTTAGATGTGGAGTGCGGGTCATTTATCAGCGCTCTGTGTGTGCGGTGTTTTTCGTCGAGCAGTTCTTGAATGCGATCATCGTTATCATCGAACCAGTCCTGGTGCTTGCGCGTGGTAGGGCCTACCACATCGGCGGTGGTGGAGTAGACAACATCCCGAAGGGACGCCCAATCAGACTCTACATCATGCGAGCCTAGAGTGATGGCTTCCAGCTTGTTGTCTAGTTCGTCTGCAAGGGACTGCTTCACTGAATCGTTTTTAAGCTTGGAGACGTTCAGTCGCTTCAGCGTCTTGCTTCCTTGAGGACGTCTAGGAGGCTGTATCCTGATGTTAAGTTTGGAGATGATCAGCCTTTGGTCAGTCCAGCACTCGGCTCCACACATAGCCTTCGTCACTCTGACGTCCTGCCTGTCTTTCTGTCGCACTATGACGTAGTCGAGCAGATGCCAGTGCTTGGAGCGTGGGTGCATCCATGACGTCTTGTTGCGAAGTGGTGGGCGGAAGACAGAGTTAGTGATGAGCAGTTCGTGCGCTGCACAAGTTTTCAGCAGTAGGAGGCCATTGCTGTTACAGCTGCCAATCCCATTTTTCGCAGCACTCCTTCCCATGAGGTGTGATCTGCGCCAACCCGGGCGTTAAAGTCACCAAGGATGATGAGTTTATCTGTTCTGGGCACGGCAGCAATAGTGGATCTCAGTTCATCGTAGAACTTGTCCTTGATCTCATCAGGGTTCGTCAGTGTTGGGGCGTAGGCGCTGACTAGTGTGGCATATCGCTTTCTTGGGAGCGGCAGTCGAACGGTCATCAGACGATCGTTGATGCCTTTGGGTGGGCCGACTGTCTTGTTGACCAGGTTGGCCTTGATGGCAAACCCAACTCCAGCCTCGCGACGTTCTTCCTCGCTGCGTCCAATCCAAAAGAAGGTGTAGCCTGCATTTACCTCTGACAGTTGACCTTCGTCGGCAAATCGGATCTCGCTGAGTGCTGCAATCTGGACATTGTACCTGTTCAGCTCTCTGGCAGTCCGTCTTTCAGGCCTTTCAGTCCCGGCACGATCCATGAGTGTGCGCACGTTCCATGCGCCTAAGGTAAGAGTTGTCACCTTGATCTGTGTCTTTGTTTTCTTATCGCTGGAGTGGGATCTCCGCCAGCCGCGGTAAGCTGGCCAGGGTAAGATGAAGTAGATAATGTTTAGGACACCTTTTCTAGTCCCTTCCTCTTGCTGTGGAGGCGAGCAGTGTAGTCCTGAAGAGGGCTGCTCGGACGCTCAGGTGGCTGCCGAACTCCCATGCTACTTTGGTCACAGGAAGACGACCCTATGGCCTGAGCCGCCTGCGTGCAGGATTGTTACTACGGCTGTAAGTGAATCCACATCTGCCGCTTCGCCACTTTCCCGTCTCCGCAGGACTTGCAGGATGATGGAATGGAATAGTGATCTGGTGAAGTCATGACTTGCGCGTGAGAATTGGATTTCAGTGAGGAGGAGTTGCGCACTCGTCGACCTCACTCTCTCGTCCCCGCACATCTTGGTCCAGTGGCAAGACAAGTCGAGACGGCTGGAGATAGGGGGAATGCAGTGGATGGCCAACAGTGTCTAAGGTGTCTCACTGTGCCCTAGTCGCGTTCCACGTCGCTTGCTGTAACCGCCTTTCTGCCCGTTGACCAGCTGGTGGTTCCTCCGCGCAGTCCGCCGGGTCCAGTCTTCACATGCTTAGGTAGACAAACCTAGATCATCGAGGGTTTGAGACCCAACGGCTACCCTCAACCTGGTTTAGCCGGCCAGTCAAAGCCGTTGCCCGTGGTGTGGCCGCTACGCATGCGACAGCTACTGGGAGCCACAGGTGAGAGTTGAGTGACAGGTGGGGACCAAAGATGGACTAGCTACCCCATGGGAGTACGACTACTACCCCGCCAGAGGTACTACCCTTCCCTGAACACCCCATACACACACACACACACACACACACACACATGATTGGTCATGAGCAAAAGATTTGTACTAATTAACATCAAGAAACAGTGGAATGATAAACAATACTAAGCTATATAATTACAAATGTAAGCAAAAAATTCCAAATAGTAGTATTTCAAAACAAATTGCTTCAGGGGTATTCTTTTATGAATAGATGACGCAAAAAAGAAAGACAAACAGAAATATATATAGATAGCTTGTTGCCATGATGGGGTTTTTTGGTTAAGATCATTTATCACCTGAAGATTTTGTTTTCCCTTATAACAATACAAGTATAGTAAAATTCATAACATTGTAATATATTCCATTTCTTCAATAAGTACTTCTTCGATAACTATTGCATTCAATTTTATTTTTACGTCATGTTTACTGAACGTCTCTGATAAATATCTTGCCGGGTGATGACATCTCACCCATCGTTTTCCTGCCTATTATATCAATACCGTAGCTAGAAAATAGAAAACATCAGTATCAGCGTTTACTATTTTTATCTTCATCTCGCGTGAGCGTTTAAATCGAAACAACAATATATCGTTTTATCTTTCTTTCTATTTTCTTTCTTCAGAGAAATGAACCACTTATCCATTTAATCAAATTTATAGCAATAAACATTATTTAAATTTCTTTTGAATCTTCAGGCTAACGCATCTTCGGAAAATAGGATTCTTATTTCATAACAATGAACCTTCGGTCTAACACACCTTTGGATTGCTGAACCGAAGGGCCATCGAACTTTTGTTTCGAAGTGATGACCCGTCGAATCAATATACTTTCGAAAAAGCAAACCTATCAATCGTACCATAGAACATTTCGACCAATGAACCTTCTGACTATCGAAATGTCGTCCAAATAAATATAACTTTGTAACCGTTGTATTCCTGTGGGCAATGGGGTTGAGACCAGTGGGGTCCAGTTATTTGCAAGCTCACTTTTTCTGGTCACATTATCAAATCTAGTTATAAATATTACAATTTAGAATTAAATAAATTATGGAATAAAACTGCTCAGTTTCATCAGTAGTAAGTGAAATGTGTTGAGAGTCAAAAACAAAATAAAATTATCGCTAGTAATCCACCTCATCAATTGTTAGAACTGAAATGTTTTTAATTATTTACAAGATGAATTTGTATTTATAAACTGTGTGTGTGTGTCTGTGTGTGTTTGAGAGAGAGAGAGAGAGAGAGAGAGAGAGAGAGAGAGAGAGAGAGATATTTCATATATTAATGTTAATTACCAAAAACATTGCACTGGAAAAATCCACAATATATTTATGGAGCCTTTACCTTTTCTGAAGAACCCAGGGCCGGATTGGTGGGTGGGACCGGAATCTCTGGATCCCCTGGCTAACCCCTCCCCCCAAGAAAACGTAACACGCAAGCAGTATAGTGGGCAGCTATGGGAATTAGCATTACAGACCCCCCCACCTCGGGCTATTATAGCGACAGGATTTATAGCGACAAAAAATCAACCTAGGCAGCTATAGCGACAATGGGAATTTTGTATAGCGACTAGCACACCCTGGGCCTGTATAGCGACAAGAGGAATGGAACAGATAGGGGTGACGTCACGGTACTGGACATTGGCAACAATGTAGCAATGTAGTACCATGACGTCATGCCACCTGTGTTATTTCTATATACAAACACGAATCAGTCGCGTTCGTGTTTTAGTAGAGTAAGTTTTTAAATTTATTTTTTGTAGGCAAGAAAGAATAAATCTTTTCGAGGCAATGGATTGGCCCTGAAAAGGGCCTTTGTTTGTTATGTTAACACCATTCCGTTAACATAGAGGGCATCGCATAGGTCTTCTTCTCTTCCTCAAACTTCGTCTAACCTCTGGTCCATAAACCAGAACTCGCTTCAGACAGCCTTGTCTTTCCACATAAGTCCTTCTTTTCCAAATGCTTGTCTCGGTGATCCTAACGATTCTCCATGATGATCTGACATACATGGGTAAGTCCGTACGGAAAAACAACGACGATACGAAAGTAGACGATTCAACGTTGGTCCACATCTTTGTGACGAGAACAGGTGAAGGGAATGAAGTGAACCGTGTTTATTTATAGTGGAAGACCGGATCGAAACGGATTGAAATTGTCCACCAATCCCAACACGCGTTACAAAATTCAATCACTTCGCGGAGTCTGTCTTCCAATCCGAAGAGAGATACCTGTGACGTCATATCCCCTATATAGGTGCGCTAGCGTCTGTTCGCAGTGAATCGATGCAACATTGTTTTGTGAAACATGACGGAAACTAAGAAGACAATGAATTGGGGTGCACCGGCTTTGGAGACGAAAAGCGATGGCATAGCAGTGGCTACCAAAGTTAACTCAGTGCTACTTCCAGAAGAGGTTGATTTCAATTGGGATTTAGTAGATTTTTTCTCTTCTTTACAAGAATTTGTTCCGGTGCCAGTACCTTCGCCACGTTCTCCTTCTTTACCACACGTCGAGGATTTTAAACAAAGACAGAAAGAAGAACTGGAGAAATTTTTACAACAGTAGAAAGAAGCAGAACAAGCATTTCTCCTTGAACAGCAACAGCGAGAAGAAGAAGAAGAGGCAAGAAGGAAACGACATGAAGAAGAAGCAGTAGAGAAGAAACTAAGGCTAGGAGAGAAGGAGAACAGTGAACCACAAACGGTAACGGTACTCTTGGACATTTTGGCCGAGTTAAGAAGCCTAAAACAAATGTATCAGACTTCTTTATTACGACCCAAGAGAAAAAGACCTTCCCTAGCCAAACAGCCTAACCCTGTTACTACACCAGAGATACCACCCCTAGTGATTTCTACCCAATCATTAAAAGGAGCAAGTCCACAAGTAGGCCTTGGCCGTGGCAAAGGCTTAAGGCAATTAAAGCGGATTGCTTCTCGTTCCTAAGTAGTTTGTGTTTTGAAACAAACAAACACCCAACGGTCTTTTTCAGGGCCACTCACGTCTTTCGAAAAGAGATAGTATTCATATTGCCAAAATCAATTAAAACTCAAAATCCCTTCTTTAACCCTATGATGTACGTGTTGTGAGTGCATGAGTGTAGGTCCTTATTATTCTAAACAATCAAAACCAAGAGACACTTACGTTTTTTTCAGTCTGGTCTATTCTGGTACAAATATTTACAATTCAATATCACAACATAACACAACACTTTTTAAAAAAGTTCATAGACTTCTTCTGTGTCTTTTTTCTTCTTTCTCTCTCTGTTTTTTTAATTTCTTCACTTTTACACTTTTTTCCTCTTTTTCTTCTTCTTCCTGACCTTTTTCTCGTCTTCTTTTCTTTTCTGTCTTCTCTTTCTGAACGTGTCGGGGTTCTTCCTTTGCCGAGGGCACCTCTTTTTCTTCTTCCTCCTCCTCCTGCTCCTGTTCTATCTTAGGACACTCTGAAGACCAATGTCCTTTCTCTTTACAATGATAACAAGTATCTTGACTTTTGTCTCTTCTGACACTGGTCTTGCTTTTTTGACGATCTGGACATTCTGTAGCCCAATGCCCTTTGTTCTGACAGATATAGCAAGTATCTTGACTTTTATCTCGAAAGGAGGGAGAGTAGTCCGTCGGCTTGTCTGAAGAAAACTTTCGTATGACACCTCGCAAAGCTCTTATCAGAAGTTCGATCTGTGTGGGTTCTTCCATCGTGCTGATCGGCTTCAGAGTAAAATGAATACTGAGAGGGAAGTCACCAGCCCTTTATATATGCACTAAGCCTGACATAAATATATAGGTCTCCATGGCGTTTCAAATGTAGTCATTTGACTTTTTTGCAGTCAAAATGAAACGATCGCATCCTTTCATAAAGAAAGGAGAAGAAAGTAAGAGGCAGAAACGTGATTTATCGCCTCGCACAGTAGCTGAAGTCTTGGCTCAAATTCATGCCATCAGTTTTGAAGATGAGATGAGTGAACCAGAATCTAGACCCAGAGAGTCTACACTCAGTCAAAGTCCATCACCACCAGTAAACCCTCAAAAGTACTACCACATTCGAGAGACGGACAAACGTTCCTCCAGAAAATTTCGAACTACGGCCTACACGTATGCGGTGAAGTTTAAAGATTTCAAGTCCGACGTACCGTTGGTGAAAGCAGAAGGGTTCATCACCGATGTGTGGGATTTTTTGTTATGCACACTGAAACGGCAATGTCAAGCCAAAGAAGACGATCGCTTGAGACTTTCCATTCATCACGACAGTTTGAAGTCTCCCGTTTGGATCGAGTTTAGCAGTCCAGCAGAATTGACACCTTCCAAAGTCATGGACAAGATTCAACACGTGCAACAATCCAACGACAAGTTTCACATCACCGACGGAAAAGCGACATTGTTCATGACCCACGTGTC
>JAECUM010069039.1:0-18350 GCA_016617855.1 Megalonaias nervosa
CATAACTAAACAGAATCTATTCCTGTATACATTTTCCATCATTAAATTTTATGCCAATGTTGTGTGTATACACTTAGTTTGTTATTGATTAAAAAGTATTTTTCTAATTTCGTAGTGTTGTTATTGTTTACACTCTCCATTTATACAGCTAGAAAAGACAAAATATAATTTTAAGGATTACACCAGCTTAGTTATTGTAATTTATCTCTTGTACACGCTAGACCGTTTACTTTCTTATGTATAAATGTTTTATTGACTAGATTATATGCCTTACATTGTCCACAACGTTTAGCTATTAAAAGTAAAAGGTAAAATGTATTAGCCGATTTGTAATTATCAATATAATGGGACTTTAACTCGCTGAAACTGAAAAAAGATGGGAGTATTTTATCCTAAGTGTTTGCTTCAATAATTAAAAATTAAAAACAAAATAGGTCAGTGTGATCCAGAGTGTGATCACGTCATATGTCACAAATTTGTATATCCTCTTGCTTATCTGTACAATCCAAGTTAGGTCTGTAGTACTTATAATGATACCATCTGTTCTGGATCATACTGAACTATTATTACAGCTCTAAGGTCTTAAACTAAGTTCCAATTGAATTTCAGTGGTATTCCAAAGTATGAAGTTCCAACTGAATTCCAGTGGTATTCCAAATAAATTCTAGTATTGAATGCGTTGATGTGATTGTAGTCTCTAACGTGCTAATGTGACGATGACCTGGTTTGTGGCGGTGTGCTAACAGTCTTTTGATTACCACAATAATATAATCCAAAATATCCTTGTCTGAATCCACAATAATTCCAAATTAATGTTCCAGTCCAAGAATATTATTGATGAGCAATTTGTATTACCAGTGAATAATAATTTTAATAAATGACTCCACCAAAATGAAAAACTTAACAACAATATTAATGACTCAGCTTCAAGATGTTAAGGCAAGAATATGTAATTTTTAGACAGACAAGAGTATTTAGCCCTCTTCTTGACCTAGGTCCCAATGACTATTTTCTGAAGATACTCTGTCACTTTATGGAATTTTCCATTCCAGAAGATTCTGAGGTCAGAATCAAGACTAGCAGCAAAGAAGGTGAACAGACCATTTGCTCTAGTCCTTATTTATGCAAAAAATTAAGGTTCCTACAAAAGCTAAAAATACAAGATCAATAACGCCAAACCGAAGCCTCTAACCGACCGAGGTTTCTCTAATTGGGTTAGCTCATTTTGCTACTTTTTTTTTGACATTTGTGTTTTTGTTTCTTATGGCGTGCTTGTTTTCCTACCCGGTCACGTACTGTTGTTGGTAGTCACCCTCTCTGCTGCTGTAATTAAATCATTATTATATCAATAATGGAATGTCACACAGCTAGATTAGCTCGAGAGCGACTAGAGGCAATTAAAAGATATCTTTCGCTTCGTAATAATGTCAATCAACAACTACAAAATAGTCAGGAACCTAAAGCTGAATTCGCTGAAGGTACAGAACAGTTATTTAAACCAATTACGGAGACTACCAAAGGTCTTCTTCCCACATGAGAACAAACCTCTAAAGCAGCTGAAAAAATAGCAAATAGAACAAAGAAAACAACAAAGATTTTACGAGAACTTCCAGGTGAAATAGCCGCTGCTCAACCAATGCGAGAAATACTTGAGGGTATTGACCAAACTCAAGCTGAAATAGGTGATATAAAGGATAGTATACCAGAATCAAAACCACAACCAGAACCAGAACCAGAACCAGAATCAAAACGAGTAAGATTCAGAACTGATTTAAATGGTAAATTTATTGAAAATCAAGTTACATTTATTAAAATTATTGACGCGGTAAGATTACCTGCGTTTGCCGCAGCTAGTTTTGATCAGAGAGAAATGCATCTAAGACCCGAATATGCTAAAGATAGTAAAGATAGAATAAGTCGTGAAACCTGGTACAAATGAATATTTCGCATATACTACGGAGCTGGTCAGGCCCGAAATAACGACCCAAGATTTATTGAATATAGTAATGGAATAGATTATCTTAAACGGTACCAACAACTACAACGACGAACCCAAGAAAGAAGTGAGGATATAGAAGAATAGCAAGATCTCCCCGGTGAAATTGGAAGTGGTCTTGTTATTCAAGGAAGTGGTCTTATTACTCAATGTCCCAGCAACGTCCTTGCCGATGTTGAACGATTAGAAATTCTGATTGGCGGAAAACGAGCCGGTAATAATTCTCCAAAAATCATTAATGAAGCAGCTGCTATTTGTCAGAGATTATTTGCAGGCGGTATCATGGATATTAATGTGTATCGGTCCCTCATTAATGAAATCGCCGATGATTATTTCAGTGTTTAAAGAAACAATATAAAATAAGATGATTATACATAATGCTCAACGCGGACAGACCATTGTCAGGGTGATAAATTCGAGATTACCAACCTATAAAGCAATCTACGGGGATGGACTCGCTGTTATTATTCAGGGTCTATTTAGAAGGATAGCTCCGAAAGCAATACCGATTGCAAAGCAACTGGGAATGAAAGCTATTGACGTTCGTGAAAAAGGTATTGGTGCTGTTGGCGATGTTGCTAGCAAAGCATTCTCAGCATTCAAGGATAGACTAGCACGATTAATACGACGAAAACCTCAGCCAGTAAAATTACCCAGCACTGAAGTGATGCCTGCAAATGTTAGTAAAATATTAAATCAAACCGCAAATAAAAAATTAGCAGAGTTAGCTGGTGTACCCCTATCAGAAAAAGAAAAAAATATAACTGCTAGCATGATAGCAGGAAGTGGTCTTCGTGTTAGAAGATATTAAGTATAATAAAGATGTGATGTTTAAACGTGTATCTGATCCCGCATTGGACATGGATGCGCCAGTTCTCAAGGATGAATTTGTGCGCGATTATCAGTATTATTCTTATGACGCACGACAGCCAAATCAGCGTGGGCGAATTGAGCTGCAAGTTCAGGATACAAGCAGATATTTCTTACCTGCTGAAGCATTTATTGAAGTAGAAGGTGAAATTTTTAAAACAGATAATACTGAGTATGGAGCTGATAGTGCTACATATATCATCGACGGAAGACCCACTGAATCAATTCAGAAAGACGTCGATGTTGCCAAAACGATATTGGGCCTAGCAAGATACAGCGACGATTATTCAAGATCAGCTGGTCCATCAATGATGTTTGTGAAAGATACTTCTAACCACCCTGACAACAGACAGTATGATATAAGGCGACCAAAAAAGGTTTTGGCTGCTGCTGACGACGCAGATGTGGTTGCGGTGGTTCATGGTGCTAATCCAGAATTCAACTTAGGATTCGCAGCACGTCGATCAATGCTGAAAGATGGAAGTAGAAGATTTTCATGTGTAATTCCAAAGTCACATATCTTTGGATTTTGTAGAAATGTCAGAAAGGTTATTTTCGGAGCCAAGCATATAGTTGTACTCGTACGAAAGGCTACAGACGATGATGTAGTATGGCACGCTGAAGGAGCTGATGCAGCTGCAACCGCGGCACTTCATGGTAAAGTAATTTTGACAAAACTTTCGTTGTGGATGCCAGTAATGACACCAACAATACCTGAAGAAGAACGTTTACTCTCTTTTATGAGTCAAGGTGGTAAATCAATGTTATCATGATTAACGATGACCACAGATAGTGTTCAAAGTACAATTAATGGTTTATTCACATGGCAGATAGCATCACAGCAAGGTGTCTTTGCACGGCGACATATATTTGTTGCTTTCCAAGATGCTGCACGAGTAAACGCACATACACAAAGTATAATGATTTTTGACAAACTTGGTGTTACTGAGGTTTCACTGAGAATAAATGGACATCAAGAACCAGCTGAGGATATATTATTAAATTTTGATCAAAATCATGTAGCACGTGTATATCATCGTTTAATGTCATTTATGGGGCGTGATCAAAATATTGATTCTGGTTTACAAATATCACAGTAGATTTTACAACTCTGTATCCGATCTATTATTTATCGCTGGAACACTTGGATTTATTTAGGCAATCTGTCGTTGATATACACTTCTGAGCTCGTGTGACAAGGGGAGCTATTGCTAATTATAGAGCAACAGCTGTTTTACTCAGCGATAAGACAATGCTACTTGAAGGTGTTGGTGGCCGCATGAGAGTCATTGATGCCCCAGCATAAAACATGTAATTAGATCACTCATGATATTATAAATGTCATATCATGTTAGTGTCAGTCTGACTCCTGATCAGATTAAAAAACTACAATCAGTATGAAAAGAAAACTGTGCGGTAAAAATATCATTAAGAAAAGAACAAATCACAGGGGTGGTTCAAATAAACTTTCACTGACAGAACGTCGACTCAGCCACTTCAATGAAGCCAAACGATCAAAGACCGGCATACGACTTAAACTTTCTGCTGGTGCCATTAAAGACATCGTTAAGACGAGTGGAATATTTCCACTTCTCGCAGCTATACCAGCGTTGATTGCCGCTGCAGCCCCAGCTGTTGCAAAAGCTCCTGCGTTGGGCGCTAATCGAACTGCTGCTGGGATGGCATTAAAGAAAGCAACAGGTCACGGAATAAAAACTTCAAAAAAAGCGGGAAAGGGTCTAAGACTGCCAGGAACTCCTCATTCGTGGTACGGAAAAGGTCTAAGACTGCCCGGGACACTTCATTGATTCTTCCCATGTCCAATTTTGATTTACTTGATGCTGCTGAGCGACTGAATATAAAAATTTCAGAGGTGTTTTTATGCGTGACCAGTTACCGCACAAATCAAACAATGTTGAAACTGGTATCATTAATCTCGATGGAAGTTCTGGCCCTGGTTCTCACTGGGTTGCATGCGCGATTGATCCACGTGGAATTATTTATTTCGATTCGTATGGACTGGCACCAGCAAATAATTTTTAAAATATGTTAGCAAGATGCAAAATATTCCAATCTGGTATTCAACATTACCAACACAGACAGTAACTGATCCGCCAATATGTGGCCGTGAAACCCTCGTTGTACTTGACGCTGTGTCAAGGTCCCTCATGCCTCCTCATAAAGTCGTGCACGAGTATACATCGTTGTCCAATATTTTAAACAGATCTTAAAGTATAATGGTAGATATTTACGAAAGATCAGCTAGTAAAACTCAGCAAACAGGTTATTTATCTAAGTATGCAACTCTTGATCAGCTCAGAAATGAAACTGATGATCTTTTAAATCTTGCAAGCGTAGACAGCAATGAAGTCGCTATTTTTCAGGATAAACAAGGACAATTAAAATCAAGTAATATCAAATTAGCAGACGTCATCGTGCGAATTACAAACGCAATCCAGGACAATATTTTTACGTTTACTGATCAAGGTAAAATACAAGACTCTGGAAATTCAATCAGCAATTATGCCAAGAAAACCGGAGATATTTTCACAGATGATGTTGTCATGAAACAAAACGAAATTACTGACCTTGGAAATCCAGTCATATCCACAGACGCAGCAACAAAAAAATATGTCGATGATCAAGAATCTAAGCTTGTGTTAGTCAACGGTGGTATTATGCGTGCTTTTCTCAACATGAATAATAATGGTATTAATAATCTCAGAACACCAGAGTCAGATCTCGACGCAGCAACGAAAAAATATGTCGATGATAAAGACCTTCCAATGATGAATTCGTTAATTGCTATCAATGATGTTACGACCACACTCAAAACTGATTATTCTAATCATGTACCAAAGTTTTAAATTTCATAGAAATATAAATAGAGCTTTTAATTAATTTTTTAGAAGTCCAGCAGTTGTTGATATTAAACTCGCTGACAGTAACACAAGACTCGAAGATTTTGTCGGTGGAATTACTGATATGTCTAATAAAATTAATCTAATTAAAATTCCTCACAAGCGGATCATCAATGTGGTATCCACAGTAGCATCAGCATCAGCGACATGGAAACAGCAAAATAACACTATCAAACATTCCGCGGAAGTCACCGGTGTGTGTAGTGTTACGAATATGTAATTATGTGTACTTGTGTGTTAATTTTGAATTTTTTTTAATTTTATTTTTGTATCATTACATTTTATTCTAATGATTATTTTCACGGGATCTGATATTTTTGAAAGAGATATAATGTTTATATAAAACGTAGTATGACTCGCATAAGCACGATTTTTGCATGCAATGGTTTGTTGATTTAAGTAAACACTACGCGAAAATGACTGATTATTGCCAAGGTCATTTTTCAGGCCCACGTGAAATTGCATTGTTTATTGCGAAATAGCCACGCGTTCCATCGTGCGCGCCTGAAATGACGTCTTAGTTCAGTTTACAAATACCCAGATCCACGTGAAATATTCAGTCGTACAATATATCTTCAAGAAGAAGGATATATTTCTATTAGGTGCCGTAAAGAGTTGTATTTTTACATCTTTGGAGCTCGAGATGTTTTATCATAGATGACAGCTTGTTCAGAAGTTCATCTAGTTTGAAGAATATAATAATTTATTCGCTGGAGAACTATAGAAGTGACAAAGACATTCGATGGAAATTAATTCTAAATTGAAACATTACAAGTTGTGGTTCAACGTGGAACTCTTGACATTCGTATAAAGACTTCACCTGACGTCATCATCCTCCATCTTGGAATGTCATCAAGATTCGAACCTGGATTCAGTTAAAATTATTTAGTGATAGGACTTGTATTTTTTCAGTACTAGGATAAATGGTTGGATTGTCTTCACAAACTGTAAGTCCTATTTTCTTTTTTCACCTTTTCACCGTGTTTTCTAGGGAAATAAATTACTTTTGTTAAAACTTACAAAGCTTGTTGGTTTCACTCTTTTCTTTTGTTACTTTTGAACGAGCCTATACGTAACAAAAAAGAAAATTGGGAAGCTCTTCCTTGGGATATTTGAATTTGGCTAAAATATTTCAGAAAATTGTTTTTTGAAATTTAAATTCCCTTAGTTTTCTAATTCCAAGAACTATTTTACATTTTGTTTGAAATCTTTAGTGGAAATAACAGGCTTTCATTCACAATATCAGCAAAAGTAGAGCATTTCGTGAATTTTACCCAGGAGTGTTTGGACTTTTTTGAAAATGGAAGTCCAGCTAAAAATGTTGGAATTAGAGATAAGACAGGTTCAAATTCAGATAGAAACATACAAACGGAAAGAAAAAGGGAAGAAATGCAAAGGCAATTTGAAGAAAGAGAAAGAGAAAGACAAATGCAATTTGAGAAAGAAAAACTAGATATACAATTGCAAAGAGAGAAGGATGAAAGAGAATTTCAAATTAGAATGAAAGAATTAGAGCTGGCAAAAGGAAAACACTCCCCTACTTTTGATGTCAAAAGAAATATCAAGTTAGTACCACCTTTTTTGGAAGATTAAGTAGATAGATATTTTCCTTATTTTGAAAAAGATGCTGAAAATTTCAAGTGGCCAAGGGAGTACTGGACTCTATTATTGCAATGTGTTCTTACTGGTACAGCTCGTAATATTTACATTTCACTCTCACTGGAGCAGAGTGCTGACTATGATGTGGTTAATAACACGTGATTTCTGATTGCTTTAAATTGAAATATAGGCATCAGAATCAAGATCGACCTATCCCAAATGCTCTTTTACCAAGAGGTCAAGGTCACGGTCATGTATTGAAAAAAAAACATGTGTTGGGTCTCAAAAACCCCAGTCTGATTTTATTATGGAGATTTATAACCCATTCATGTCGAAAGGTTCTATATCACTCTTGGGTGATTTGGCCAATCCTATCCCTGTTAAAATTTTAAGGGATACAGGAGCTTCTCAGAGTCTTTTATTGTCAGGTACTTTGCCTTTTTCTGAGAAGTCCTGTTCTAATGAGAGTGTTCTCATTCAGGGAGTAGAGTGCGGCTATGTTAATGTTCCTCTCCATTCTATAAATTTGTCATCAGACTTAGTTTCAGGACCCGTGACAGTCGGTATAATGTATACTTTACCCGTTCAGGACATTCATTTGTTGCTAGGCAACGATCTAGCTGGAGACAAGATTGTGGTTAATCCACTTGTAACTGACAAGCCTTCCTTGGATCAGAAAGTTGATCCTATTGCAAAAAGAATTCCCTGATTTATACCCAGCTTGTGCAGTTACCAGAGCTATGGCAAAGAGAACTCTTGAGAATGATTTTGATAAGGAAAATATTCCTTTAGCTGACGCATGTATTGGTCAGGCTTTTGATGAGGTCACTTTCACTTCTAATTTGGATCAATCAAAAGGTATTGATCACAGTGATTCTCTTTTGACTACTCGTTCTCTTTTATCTAATCAGGGTGATAAACGACAATCACTTGTCGTCGAACAGGAAAAAGATCCTGAGATCTCCTGTTTGTTTCAGAGGGCCATTAGTGAAACTGAAGCCACTGAAGTACCTGTCTGTTATTTCATTATAAATGGAATTCTTATGAGAAAATGGAGACCTCCCGAGGTAGCTGCTGGTGACGAGTAGTCAGTGAACTATCAGATTGTAGTTCCAAAATCTTACAGACAGGAAAATACTTAGTTTGGCCCAGAAACTCCTCTGGCTGGTCATTTAGGGATAAATAAAACTTATCACAAGATTTTGACTTACTTTTATTGGCCAAAATTTAAAAGTGATGTTTGTAAATTTTGTAGATCTTGTCATACTTATCAAATGGTAGGAAAACCCAATCAGAAGATATACCTGAGGCTCATCTGCAACCTATTCCTGCATTTGACGAACCATTTAGCAGAATTATGGTAGATTGTGTTGATCCCTTACCTAAGACCAAGTCAGGCAACCAATATTTGTTGACCATTATGTGTGCGTCAACAAGATTCCAAGAGGGAATTCCTTTGAGGAATACTATAGTAAAACTTTGATAAAGTTTTTTTACTCAATTTGGCCTTCCCAAATCTGTCCAATCAGGTCAAAGATCAAATTTTATGTCTGGAATTTTCTAGCTTGGTATGCTTGAATTTGGCACTCAGCAATTCAAGTCAAAAGTGAAACTATGGTTTCACAAAACTTTACTTGAGAGAACATTTGTGTTTTGTAATAAAGTTCATTCACTCTTGCTCATTCTTCAAAATTTTCGTCAAGTTAGATTTTATGGCCCTTACAAAGTAAAGTAGAACATGAATGAGTTAAATTATAATATTAGTAGTCTTTTTAAATAAATTAATGGAGTACTAGTATATTGAAAGAGATAGCCAAGTAAATCATGCAATTAATTTAGTTGTACCTGTCCCACCAACTGAGGATTTAAGTGAAGAAATTCAATTGGATACTGTTGATCTTGGAGCAACAAATCTTCGAAATTCGGAAATTATGAAAAATCTGGACCAGAAACTTTTACATCTGCAACAACAAGAAAGAAATGAACTTACACAGTTATTATTCGAATATGAGCACTTGTGTCCAGATATTCCTACAAGGACAAACAAAATTTTTCATGACGTTGAAATTGTAGATTCAAAACATGTGAAACAACACCCATACAGGATGAACCCTCTCAAACAGGAATACTTGAAAAAGGAAATTCAATATTTGCTGGAGAACGATTTCAAGGAGCCCATGCATACTTGTTCCGAAACCAGATAAAACGTTCCGCATGTGCACTGATTATAGGAAGGTGAACAGTGTGACAAAAACAGATTCATTTCCATTACCAAGAATCGATGATTGTATTGATAAAATTGGATATGCCAAGTACGTCACCAAATTTGAACTTCTGGAAGGATTTTGACAAATTGCACTAACGGAAAGAGCGAAAGAAATTTCGGCGTTTGTGACTTCAGATGGACTCTATCAATGTAAAGTAATGCCGTTCGAAATGAAGGGTTCTCGAAGTACTTTTCAACGCATGATGAATATGATTACCTCTGGTCTAGATAACTGTGATGCTTACATCGATGATGTCATCTACAACAACAGCTGGAAAGAACATCTAGCCACGATTCGGAAATTCTTTGAAAGACTCACTGATGCAAATTTGACAATCAATTTATCTAAAAGTGAGTTCTGCCGTGATTGTGTAACTTTTCTAGGTCATATTGTGGGACATGGTCAAGTTAAACCTATAGATGCTAAGGTCAAGGCTATATCTGATTTTCCTGTGCCTGTCAGTCAAAAGCAACTGATGCGAATTTTGAGTATGGCCGGATACTATCGAAAGTTTTGTTTCAATTTTTCTAATATTGCTGAAATTCTGACAAACTTGTTAAGTAAGAAAAACAAGTTTCTTTGGACTGAAAAATGACAGGAAGCTTTTGATAGGTAAAAAGCCATTCTCAAAAGTGCGCCAGTTCTAACAGCTCCAAATTGCAATCAACCTTGCAAATTATCTGTAGATGGAAGTCATGTTGGGGTTGGAGCAGTATTGATTCAAGAAGATAGAAATGGTGTTGATCACCCCAGTGTGCTATTTCTCTAAAAAATTAAATAAGCACCAAAGAAATTACTCAACAATCGAGAAAGAATGTTTGGCTTTAATAGTGGCATTACAGCATTTTGAAGTTTACATTAGCTCAGCTCCTTCTCCAGTTGTTGTGTTTAATGATCACAACCCCCTTACGTTCATCGACAAGATAAAAAATAAAAATCAAAGATTATGAAGGTGGAGTTTGTTTTTACAAGAATATAATCTCAACATCAGGCATATCAAAGGAAAAGACAATTTGATTGCGGATGCACTCTCCCGTGTATAGAAATATTATTTTCATATAGATTTTGTATAATTCATAAGAGTTCTTCTTATGTCATTTTGTTTACCTCATGTATAATTTACATATGGTAAAAAAGAAAGCTTTATTACATAAATCTTTCTTTTTTCTTTATGGGGGAAAGTGTTACAAATATGTAATTTAATTACTTGTGTGTTAATTTTAAATTCTTTTTAATTTTATTTTTGTATCATTACATTTTATTGTAATGATTATTTTCACGGGATCTGATATTTTTGAAAGAGATATAATGTTTATATAAAACGTAGTATGACTCGCATAAGCACGATTTTTGCATGCAATGGTTTGTCGATTTAAGTAAACACTACGCGAAAATGACTGATTATTGCCAAGGTCTTTTTTCAGGCCCACGTGAAATTGCATTGTTTATTGCGAAATAGCCACGCGTTCCATCGTGCGCGCCTGAAATGACGTCTTAGTTCAGTTTACAAATACCCAGATCCACGTGAAATATTCAGTCGTACAATATATCTTCAAGAAGAAGGATATATTTCTATTAGGTGCCGTAAAGAGTTGTATTTTTACATCTTTGGAGCTCGTAATGTTTTATCATAGATGACAGCTTGTTCAGAAGTTCATCTAGTTTGAAGAATATAATAATTTATTCGCTGGAGAACTATAGAGGTGACAAAGACATTCGATGGAAATTAATTCTAAATTGAAACATTACAAGTTGTGGTTCAACGTGGAACTCTTGACATTCGTATAAAGACTTCACCAGGCGTTATCATCCTCCATCTTGGAATGTCATCAAGATTCGAACCTGGATTCAGTTAAAATTATTTAGTGATAGGACTTGTATTTTTCCAGTACTAGGATAAATGGTTGGATTGTCTTCACAAACTGTAAGTCCTATTTTCTATTTTCACCTTTTCACCGTGTTTTCTAGGGAAATAAATTATTTTTGGTAAAACTTACAAAGCTTGTTGGTTTCACTCTTTTCTTTTGTTACTTTTGAACGAGCCTATACATAACAATAGACTGTCCGTATTTAGCGGTGCAAAATTTTGCATATTTACCACATGTCTATGGCATCATTCAACCGAAAATTTTCTGGAATTGTGTCTATTGTGTTAAATAAATCGTTTTTCTTGGAACCATGTGATATAAAATTAACCGCAGTGTGTTACTGGTGGTGTCTGGAATTTGTCACTGAAACACCTCAGTTAACTTAACAACTTAATAAATGTATAATGAATCAAAATCCGATCGACGTTCTTCGTTACAGATACAATCAAGTATGTACATGGCAAACTAAACTAAAAAATATTGTTTATGATGATACAGTAAAAGTAAAAAATATTGCAGACGTGTGGTTGTCGTTGATATAATTGTTTATTCATTTTCTGCCGTTTTCGCATCCGGAGGCGTATTACTATCAATAATAACAATGATCGCACCTCCAGTTGTAGCAATCGTTCCTTCATCCACAGCAACTATCGCAGGTAATCTCAGTATTATTGCGAAGAAGATAGCTACATGTACAAATACAATATTACACGAGTATTCATTACAACTACGCACGGCGATGTCTGCATATTCTAATCTATCATCGTATCTCTCAACGTATCTCAGTGATGGTAAAATATCCGATGAGGAGTTCCCATTGATAAAATAAAAACTTTCAATGAAGTATTTGACGAAAAAATAAAAGATCCAATGGAAGATCAAATTCCTGATTTAAAATAATAACAGTAATAATAATTTCATCATCGCAAGAACGACTACAACATATCGTCACTAGTACAGCACCGCCAAAAACCACAATGATATCAGCGAGTTCAACTAATCGTGAGTTTATCTTGGTTTTTCCAATGCAATTCCAGCATGGAAATAGTGCTAGCACAATTACGAGTTTATTATAGTTGTCCAAATATCAGGTCGAAATTATTCGGTGGATTATAAGAAATAATTCACTTGTATTTGCACATAAGAATAAACCCGACGGAACTCCCGATTTTCAAGTTGTTGGTATTCTAACGGGCAGTTATCAAATAAAACAAATCAACGATGAGTTTCAACGCAGAATTAAGTCTATCATATGAAAAGAATCAAAAATGGCTATTACTGTTCATAAACCAAAGTTTTCGTCCGCGATAGAAATATACATACCCGACTACATCGTAGATATTTATCAAAGTTCGATCAGATCAGTACTAGGATGGCCTGATATTCCACTTGTTAATAATATAATACCAGAACCTAAAATGGATGAATTTAATACAAATGAAGAAAAATACATAAAAATTCCAGAATATCGAGAAAAAAAAAATCCATGGATACGACGCGTCGGAGATCCACCTTTTCTTACTTTGGTCGGGGGCAGAAATATTTATATTTTGAGAAAATACTTATATGAATATGATAATGTTAAAAAAATATTTTTCATCGATGAAGAAAAAATCAAATCATTGTTTGAACCGAACACTTCTGAATACGCTGGGGTATTTAGTGATCTACAAAGTCTATTTTTCTCCTTATCACAACATTACAACGAAGACGTTAAACAACAAATTATTGAAACAATACAACATTTAAATGATGTTACTTCAGATTTTGGTTTTGTCGGTGGAGCAATTATATTAAAGGCAATTCAAAATGATTTTCCTGCCTTTGATACTACTGATGGTCCAACCCACGCCGAATTTAAACAGTTGTTTCTTAACCACTACAAAACAACAGAATAACAATTACAAAAAACATTTCTAATACTAGGATGTGACACCCACGAGATAAAAAAATTAGTCAACAATCTTATCACGCAAAATTTTCCAAAAATACTTGATTCATAGAGAAAAGTAGCACCACCGGCAATTATTCTCAGATATAGCAACGATCCATACGATGGGGGCCGTCATGTTTCGCTGAGTATTGTAAATATCACGTCAACTATCGCGGTCAACCATGTATGTGACGTAATTGATGGCAGCTATCAAGTAGACCTTGAAGAATCCAACCAAGCCCAGCAAGGATACATTTTATAGACATTTACACCGCAAGTCCCACCAGTACATTTAATTGTATCAGAACCAATTAATCCTGTTTATCTGCGATGTCATAATCCACCATTATCAAGGATGCATTTCAAACTTACTGACCAGATTGGACACTTGATTGATCTAAGGGGGAAATTTTTAAATATAAATCTGTATGTGAGATCGTAAGATCTACACCTGGAAAAAAAATATGTCAAATAAATTATCTCAATCTGATTCTGAATAAATATTATTATCAGAATAAAGAATAAATAATCTGTTTTTGAATAAATAATATTATCAGAATATTAAATAAGTAATATGATCCTGAATAAACATTATTATCAGAATTTAAAAAAATAATCTGATTCTGAATAAATAATTTTATCAGAATAAAAAATAAATAATCTGATTTTGAATAAAAAATATTAACAGAATAAAATAAATATTATTATTATAATCTGATTCTGAATTATTATCAGAATAAAAAATAAATAATCTGAATCTGAATAAATAATATTATCAGAATAAAAAATAAATAATCTGATTCTGAATAAATAATATTATCAGAATAAATTAATATTATTATCATAATCTGATTCTAAATTATTAACAGAATAAAAAATAAATACTATTATTATTATCTGATTCTGAGTAAAATATTATTCTGAATAAATATTATTATCATCATCTGATTCTGAATAAATATTACTATCAGAATAAAATAAATATTATTATTATAATCTGATTCTGATGAAATATTATTATCAGAATAAAAAATAAATATTATTATTATTATCTGATTCTGAATAAAATATTATTCTGAATAAATATTATTATTATTATTATTATTATTATTATTATTATTATTATTATTATTATTATTATTATTATTATTATTATTATTATTATCATTATTATTATTATCTGATTCTGAGTAAAATATTATTCTGAATAAATGTTATTATTATTATTATTATCTGATTCTGAGTAAAATATTATTCTGAATAAATATTATTATCTGATTCTGAGTAAATATTATTCTCAATAAATATTATTATTATTATCTGATTCTAAGTAAAATATTATTCTGAATAAATATTATTATCTGATTCTGAGCAAAATATTATTCTGAATAAATATTATTATTATTATTATTATTATCTGATTTTGAGTAAAATATTATTTTGAATAAATATTATTATTATAATCTGATTCTGAGTAAAATATATTAGTGAATAAATATTATTATTTTTATCCGATTCTGAGTAAAATATTACTCTGAATAAATAATATTATTATTATCTGATTCTGAGTAGAACATTATTCTGAATAAATATTTTTATTATTATTATTATCTGATTCTGAGTAAAATATTATTCTGGATAAATATTATTATTATTATCTGATTCTGAATAAATATTATTATTATAATCTGATTCAGAATAAATATTATTATAAGAATAAATCAGAATCTGAATAATTATCATAATAAAATAAATATTATTATTCTGAGTAAATATTATTATTCCGAGTAAATATTATTATTATTATTATTATTATTATTATTATTATTATTATTATTATTATTATTATTATTATTATTATTATTATTATCGTTATCTGATTCTGAGTAAATATTATTATTATTATTATCTGATTCTGAATAAATATTATTATCAGAATAAAAAAATAAATATTATTATTATTATCTGATTCTGACTGAATAGATCCTGAATAAAATTAAAAATTTTTTTTTTTTTTACTGTAGTTAGAAATTAATTATCCGTCTTGTTTAGCTGGTACTACAGTCTCTGTGACAGTTTAGTTTCGTTGTCACTACAGTCACTGGTGACAGCTTTCACAATCACAATCATCACTGACTTCACGAGCAGATATAATCTCTCTTGACTGTCTTTTACGAGCATTCACAATTCTTTTTGTCTCATATGTTTGAGATAATTCTGATCTAATTTTTTCGATTGCGTGTGCGAGTGAAACAAATAGTTTCACCTGCGTATCTGTAACTATTGCCGAGGATTGCATCATTGGTAATGTATATTTATTTTCAAATTTCCTTGTTGTAATGATTCAAAATCACACATAATTTTCTGAGGATTAAGTTCACCAGATAATTTTATACCGTCATGTTGTAATTTTTCACTCGCAAAATAATAATATTAATATTTTCAGAATTCATTATATAATAATATTTGTTTAAAATAAAAACAAAAATATTTTACACAAAACCAACCCCCATGTGAACTCCTAGATTGCCAAACGACATTCTAACAAGTTCAGAGGTGACGAAATATTTACACAACAAAACATATATTAAACCCCACGTGAACTCCTAGGTTGCCAAATGACATTCTACCAAGTTCAGAGGTTACATATATAATCTTAGCTCTATAGACTGCACAACCTCCATGTGAACTCCTAGATTGCCAAACGACATTCCAGCAAGTTCAGAGGTTACATATATGCAGTGCAACATATAAACTTAATTATTGTACCTATATAAAAGATGGCACAGTTACATATAAACTTAATTATAGTACTTATCTCTAAGGACAACACAGATACATATAAACTTAATTATGGTAGTATCTCTAAGGACAGCACACACATACAAACGAGGCCTTCTCTTCGTTCAACAGATTTTTGCACATCCTCCCCCATAATCAATACCGGGGAGTGCAAAAGTGCACCCATCACGTGGTGACATGGTGGGAGAGAGTATTTTTCTCTGTTGAAGTTAGAGGAAACTGGGCGGAGCCCCACTATATTAAGAAATATTCGCCAGTAATTGCCCTCCAATATGTCAGTCACGAGAATAGAACTCAAGACCTCGAGTATGAGAGTCAGCCGCTCTATCACTGGACAACCAGATCTCCTTACAGATATATATTTCAGAAATTATTATGAAGTTACTTATATTAAATAAGCAAACAACTTACGTGCAACCAGTACACTGCTGAATAAATCATAATTATTGCAAACTGCAGTGTGAATTTTAATTTCTAAAATAAATCTCACACACGTTTCAGAAGTTACCTAAAGCTGAACAAACTACAGTGTGGATTTATTTTAATTTCTAAAATAAGTCTGGCTGATGTCGTTGGGAGTTCTGTAAACAGATGCTGCATGACCTACAAAGCGGCGGGTGAGTGTATACATGCACTGAAGATCTAAAAATAACCTACCTGTAATTTGCACGGCTACATTGAAGATATAAAAATAACCTACCTGGATTGCATGTATATATCAAACTTGTGAACAATCTGAATTTATCAGCGTGAAAAGGTGTAAATATCCATCTCTGTTATAAATTATACTGATCCACTGACAGCTAATTGCTAAAAGACAGGTACTGAATATGACACATAAAAAAAGAATCAAGGTTATGTAATCAAGCGGGACAACTCCTTAATTACTCTATCAGAGAGTTTTGCTTGACGGAGTTATCTCTCTCTTCATGTGCGTGATATTGAAACGTGATTCTTCGTTTGTATTTATTTAAAAATGTTGATTTGGTTATATTACCTGCAACACGTTTTACTGAAACATGTTTAATATCGAAATATTTAGCAGCTGCATAAATCGAATGAAATATTATTAGTTCGCCCGTCTCTACATTTACAGACTTAACAATTCTTGCGTAATTATTACCGCCGTCAGTATTTCCAAATTTACAATTTTGATTTTGTGTAACAACTCGCAAATTATTTGAAGAATTATCAAGTTTTCTACAATTTATGTGATCATCACAAGTCCATCATTGATTATTCCATAATAACATTCGTAGATAAAAATCTACGTGATAAATAACATTTTTTCCCCAGCACAGAACATGAGATAACCAGTACTAATGACAAAACCAACTGGCTTTTTTATTCGACAGTTCCTGATTACACCATCACGAGATGCCTCATAATCCTTGATGATGGGATGTGTTACAAATTAATTTTGCTGCATTTATATAATAATATTATTTGTCTACATCATTATTTTGACAATCTGGCGTAGTAATCTTCAGCGGTTTTTATGGGAGATTCGACGCCATCGGCGTTACTTTTTTTTTTTTTATCATAATATCGTTTTAGCTCTCTGCATTTTATACCACCACATTGCACACACAACTGAGTTTCTCCTCTGAACCCAACACCACACCGTAAACATGGTTTTGGTCCTAGGCTCCTTCTCCAATAGCTTTGCATGTGATATCCACAGAATTCATTTATGCAGGTTCTGACCGCTCCGGTGGCCTAGTGGTTAGAACGTCCGCCTCGGATGCGGAAGGTCGTGGGTTCGATCCTCGGCCGAGTCATACCAGAGACTTAGAAAAATGGTACTAATAGCTGCCTCGCTTGGCGTTCAGCATTAGGAGGTTAGTGTTAGGACTGGTCGACCTGGTGTCAGGATAATGTGACTGGGTGGGACATCATGCTACATGTCCGCGGCATGATGCCCCAGTGCTAGACATCACTATAAACTGCCACACTGCAGACATCGTAGCGATATGACTGAAAAATTGTTAAAAGCTACGTTAAAAATCCAAATCACACACACACACACACACACACACACACACACACACACACACACACACACACACACACACACACACACACACACACACA